>VDFB02131945.1:0-10593 GCA_007258455.2 Sequoia sempervirens | reverse complement strand
TTTTTTTTGGGGATTCTCATGGATACTGAAGCTCCATGATAGGAAAGCAAACCATTAATAAGAAAATGGAGGCCATTTGTCTACACCAACAATGCCAAACATGAAAATAGCAAGAAATGGAAGGCAAAGAACATGGTATAATTTATTAAACAAGCAATGGGCCTTAATGACCAAATTGGTTTCAAAAGAACGATCATTTTTCATTGATAGTTTTGGGGAAGATGAGGGTTAAATAAAAATTATAGTAATAAAATTTTGAATAGTGTAAGTTTCTATGTTAATAGCCCATGATAAGAGTATGCTTGAAGTATTTTATTTTCAACTTGAATGATTGGCTTGGATTTTTATCTATAGTCCCAACATTAGTATGTACGTAATATTTTATATTCTTAATAAATAAGATGTGAACTACAAAATCATAATCAACTAATTAAAAAAAATCTCCACACACGCACACACACACATCAATTACTTTTAAAACAAAAAAATCATCAAAAATATCATACTTCCTAATTCATAATTAAAATATTTAAATAAATGATATAATCATTTAAAATTAGGATTTTAATATAACATGTGATAGCTTAAAAACTATTTTCATTTGATATACTCTTAATACCATATTTACAATAGTCTAGTCTTACACTTCACATTATTTGACTATAAAATGTTTCTTATATATAAACTCTCTTACATAAATAAACTCGATTTATCTTTAAATTATTTAAATGTTTATAAATTACTATTATTTTAATAGTAATTTAGTTTTATAAAACAAATTCTTGAATTCATAGTAAATTAACTTCCTAGATTTTTCTTTTGACACATGAAGGTTTAATAAACAACCCGCATGAAAAGTAACAAGCAGGTTGAGATGGCGTCTCTGGTTCCTGCATGCCAAGCTAGGGATCCGCGCCCTAGCTCCTTCTCATTTTTTCCTGGTTGTGCGTCATGCGGGGTGGGAATTTGTTTGTGTGCAGGGGGGCGTATGTCTTGTAAGTCTCGGTGGCTGCTGTGTGGAGGGCGCTCGGTGGCTGGACGATTTATTTTGCTCGCAACCTTCTCTTCGTCCCTTGGCGCTTGGTGGAGGCGGCCTGGTCTCTTGGGCATGGCTAGGGCGTACAAGGGTTTAGGAGTTTCTAGTAGGTGTGCCTGTGTGGAAGGTGGGATTCGCTAAAAAGAGGGTGGGGTTTGGTGTGGAGTGGGGAGTGTGGAGTGTGGGTTGGGTGTTGAAGTGGGTGTGGTGTGGTGTTTTGACAGGTGGTTAGGGGTGTGTTTTAATCTGAGGTGGTGTGGGGTTGTGTGGTGCTTTTCTCATGGATGCTCTTCCTGTTCTTGGGGCTCTCGTGGGTTTGCATGTCAGATTACGACATTTTTCCTCTATGTTGCTCGGGGAATCTTCTGGGGTTTGCCGCAAAATGGACTTTCGCTCGACGTTTGGTTCGAAACCCTCTCTTCAGGGATCAAAGGTTTTTGAGAATAATCTTTTTTCAGTGGAACCTGAAAAAGTTGAGACGGGCTCGACAAGAGGGCCTAGAATTCTGAAGATTAATGGGTGCCTCGAATGGTGCAAGGAGAGGCCGAATGTAGTCATTCCGATGGAGATGCTGGCTGAAGACATTGATTATTATTCAAGGCATTCTCTTTACTGCAAATTCTTAGGTTTGAAAATTTCTTTGCAATTCTTGGAAATGTGGGCTCAAAGGACATGGATGCCCGAGGGAGAGATGGAGATCTGCCTCCTGGCAAATAACTATTTCATGGTTTCATTTGACTGTTTGGTGGATCGGAATAGGATTTTTAAAGGGGGCCCATACTTTTACAACCAGGTGGGCTTGTTTATTAAGCCATGGCATGCTGGCTTCAACCCAGTGGAGGAACTTCTGAATCAGGTTCCAGTTTGGGTTCGTCTTCCAAGGCTCCTTGTGGAATGTTGGCGAGAGGACATGTTGTTCCTATTAGCCTCAAAGTTGGGGAAACTTGTGGGTTCGTCACAGCAAACGCAATTCAAAAAGGTAATGACTTTTGCCCGATTCTGTGTAGAAATTGATTTAAGCAAGCCATTGCCAGATTCTTTAGAAGTGAGTGCAGGAGATTATTCATGGGTGCAACAACTTGATTATGAAATGATACCTTTCCACTGCCATTTCTGTCATGAGTATGGTCACCTCTTGCGCAGATGTCCAAAGGCCAAGCCTTTGGAGGCTCAATCTTCTCAGCCTTTGGCTAATCTGCCTAGCGTGGATAAGGGCAAGGATCCCTTTCAAGGTTTTGGTGGTAGGGAAGATGGTTTTACTCCCGTTAGAGGTCAAAACAAAAATAAAGGACATAAAAGGACTTTGAAGGACAGGTAGGAGGAGGACACCTTCAATAGGTTTGAGGTGCTAGAGGATCTTAGTCAGCAGGAGGTGAACCCAAGATTTTTGGATCTGGATCATGGGACTTTGGATATTGATCAGCATGGTCCTTTGGTTGAGGCAATGCATACTCCCCAATAGGTGGAGGGTATGGGAGTGCCATGCTTAGATGTGGTCGGGAAAGATCCTGGACAGGTAATGCTCAACTCATAGGTGATTATGGCCCCGCTTGTTGATGGGACTTTAGTTCTAGGGATAGATCGACAGATGGGGATTCAGGAGGAGGTGGTGGTAGTGCTGAGGTAGTGAAGGATAGTATGGAAAAGGATCACCTCTTGTAGAAAGTTGGTTCAGAGGTGGGTAAGAAGAATACTAAGATGTCCTCTCAGTTGGGTGTTTTGCAAAAAGTTCTCAAGAAGGGGGGACTAGAGAAAAGCTCTAAGTTGGGAAGGAAGAAGGATGAGGAAAAGATTAAGATGATAGGGGAGACTTTGGTGGAGTTAGGGTCAGTCAAGAATCTGGATTCGCATTTTTCATGCCCCTTGAAATGATAGTTCTCTCTTGGAATGTAAGGGGCTTGAACAGTGGCCCTCGATAAAAAGCTGTTCAGGATTTGATTAGAAGTCATTCGCCTGATGTTCTTTTTATGTAGGAGACTAAGCTCTTTGTGGAGGGTATGATGGATTTAGTTCCTAAGTTATGGAGGAATGGTGGATGCCAATGCATTGGTGCTTAGGGTTCTTCTGGCGGGGTGGCGTGCTTATGGAACCCGCAAACGATCTGCCCCCTTTGGTGGGTGTCTTTTAAGTCCTCCCTTTCCATGGTGGCCTCTTGTTTTATGTCAAGGGAAATTTCTCTTTTCTCCAATGTGTATGCGCCTGTGGAGTTGCAGGGCAAGCAACTCTTGTGGTCCAACATTCGTTTAGTTCGCATCTTATTTCCTTACCATCCTTGGATTCTTGGAGGTGATTTTAATGCTATCATGGAGCTTGCTGAAAGTGGGGTGGTATTGCAAGGCTGGAGGCTTCCGTGTTATTGCTCCAGGACAACATCTCTGCTTTGAATCTTGTGGATATCAAGCTGGGCAATGGTATTTTTACTTGGAATAATAGGAGAACTGGAGAAGCTTCTATTTCTAAAAGACTTGATAGATTTTTGGTGTCTAGTTTTTGGTTGGGGGACAGGTGGATGATTAGCTTGAAAATTTTGGATGGATGAGGTTCTGACCACTGGCCTATTAAGCTGGTGGCTGATGTGCCTCAACGGTGTGCTAGACAAACCTTTAAGTTCCAACTCATGTGGCTTAGGGATGAATCTCTTCATGATTTTCTCCCTGGTTGGTGGGATCGGGGGAAGCCTGCTTATGGCACTGCTATGTACTCTTTCTCAAAGAGGCTTCAGTATGTTAAATATAGATTGGAAAGATGGAATAGGCAGCATTTTGGTAATTTATTTTAGGAAAAAAAAAAGGTATAGGATAATTTGGACCTAATTACCAGATAGATTTGGGATCAAGGTCTCTTAGAGGAGCTGAGCTTGTTAGAGGTTGCTGCAACAAAAGAGCTTGAGGAATGGGAGTTAAGAGAAGAGATTTTTTGGAAACAGAAGTCTCGTATTGAATGGCTTCAGGCTGGTGATCGAAACACTTCTTTTTCCATAAATCAGTTATGGATCGGAGACAAGGTAATGCTATTTCTTCTATCTTTTTGCCTAATGGGGAAACTTTATCCTCTTCCACTTCTATTTCTACTGAATGCATTCAATATTTCTCTACCCTTTTCTCTGAGGATTCACCTCCTACGGAGCAGGATGAAGCAAGGATTCTAGATTGTATCCCGAAGCTGGTGACTAATGAAATGAATGAATCGTTGCTTGCTCCTATTACCTTGTCAGAGCTTGAGAATGTTGTGTTCCAGATGAAGAAAGGTAAAGCTCCTGGGCTTGATGGATTCCCAATTGAATTTTTTCAGGAGTTCTGGGAAGTGGTTAAGTTGGACCTTTTAGAGGTGGCTCAGGAATCCTTTATGCATAAACAAATGTTGAAGTCCTTGAATGCTACTTTTTTAGCTCTTATTCCTAAGGAGGGAGCTAATTCCTTGGATCTGTTTAGGCCTATTGCGCTATGTAATGTTGTGTATAAAATTATTACTAAGTTGATTGCAAAAAGGCTGAAACCTTGGCTTGATGATTTAATCTTTGAAGAGCAGGGGGGTTTTGTTGCTGGCAGATAGATCATGGATGGGGTGGTTATTGCTGCTGAGGCCATCCATTCTATGGAATCCTCAAAAGATAATTCTATGTTTATCAATTTGGACATGGCTAAAGCATATGATCGTGTTAAATGGAGCTTCTTGTTTAAGATCCTTAGAGCTTTCAGCTTTTCTGAGGGTTGGATTGAATGGGTTAGGAGTTGTGTCACTTCCTCTTCCTTTTTGGTGCTTATTAATGGTGAGCCCACTTGCTTGTTTGGTGCTTCTAGAGGCCTCAGGAAGGGAGATTCCTTGTCACCTTACTTATTCATCCTCCTTGTGGAAGGCCTAGGAAGGCTCATTTGTGCTTGGGTTGCTAGCGGCTTGCTTCAAGGATGGAGTTGGGGAGATGATATTCCCCCTCAGTCTCATCTACAGTTTGTTGACGATATGGCCTTGATGGGAAGGGCAAAGGTTGAGGAGGCTCTCAATTGGTGCAGTGTGTTGGACAGTTACTTGGCAGCTTCAGGGCAGCGCATAAATGAGGGGAAGTCCATATATTTCTTCCACACCCCTAAGAGTATTCAAAGCAGACTTGCTAGTATCCTTTGGTTCCAGATTGGCTCGCTTCCTTTTTCCTATCATGGAATCCCTCTTGTTGTTTGTTCTCTCCCCAAAATGTTTTGGCATGAGACTCTTGATAAGTTTTGAAGATTGGTCAGTCATTGGACTTGCAGGTGGCTTTCTCTAGCAGGTAGAGTGACCCTTCTCAAGTCGGTGGTCCAGGCTCTCCCTGTTTATAAATGCTTTGTTATTTTTGCTTCTTCAAGTTTTATTAAAGATTTTGAGAAATTTTATCGTCAGTTTATGTGGGCTGGTAATCTTCTTCATAGAAAATGGAGTTTGGTGAAGTGGGATGTGGTTTGTAGGCCTAAGCAGGAGGGGGGTCTTGGTTTACAACAGATGAATTTGAATGGGCATGCCTTGGCTACTAAGTTGTATTGGCGTTGGTGTTCTCAACAACACATGTGCTGGGCTAAAATTTTGACCTTCGAATATTTGGGGGCGGTGGAAAGTAGGGAGGTTGCAAGATTCAGTATGGAGGGGAAAGGCTCCGTGATTTGGAGTACCCTTAAACGAGGTGCCAAGCTGGTTATACAGGGACATTTTTAGATTTGTAATGAGGGTTGGGATGCTCTCTTCTGGCATGATTCTTGGGATGGACACCCACCCATTGTGTCCTCCCATCCCCATCTCCAAGATTTGTGTCAGATTTTTGTGGAGGCAGGTTGGGGTCATGTGGCTGATTTCAAATCTCAACATTCTTTGGGTCAGATTTCTGTGTCTAGGTGGAAGAACCCCTTGGATTGGCCTCCTGGTGGTGAGGTGGAGGATCGTCAAGAGCTTGCTAAGATTTTATCGGGTCGTGTTTGTAATTCCCTCCATGGGGGGGAAGTGCTTGCTTGGGGTCCTAACTTGAAAGGAAAATTCTCAGTTGCCTCTGGGTATCAGGTTTTGGATAAACAGGTTTTGGGAGCTCTGGTTTCTTGGTGGAAGCATGTTTGGAATAAATTTGCTTGGCCTAAGTGTAATTTTTCTCTTGGCTTGTGGTTCAAGGCAAGTGTCTTACTTGGGACAATCTTTGGAACGAGGGTTCTAGGGCCCCTCCATGTGCATTCTGTGTGGTCAACATGAAGAATGCTTATCACATCTCTTTTTTCAATGTTCTTTTGTTAGAACTATCTGGCATCACTGGTGGAATCTTTGGAGCCTTCCGTGTTGCCATGTCTTTTCTTTGGAAGATTTTTGGAAGAGACAGGGGTTCTTGTCCTGCCAAAACCTCTTTTCTTAAAATTGCTTGGAGCATTGGTCCTAGTGATTGTTTGGAAAATTTGGTTGGGCATACCTCGATATTTTATGCTACTCTAAATATGTGAATCTAACTAAGAAACGTAAAAGACAAAACACCAAGGACACCTCAAGATTAGCCAAAAGAGAGTTACAACGAAAAGGAATGCAAATAAAATGAAACACAAACACTTTTACCTCCCTTGTTGTTGAAACTTCTTTGATTGGCCCTTGCTTGGATTGGTTGTGTGCTCCTTAGATGATTGTTTGAATGTCTATAATGCAAGCTTCAATATGCAAAATGATGGACAAAGATGGTTGAATGATTGAAAAAGGCTTGGACAACATGTAGTTATGAGAGTGCAAAGTGTTGAGAATGCAAAATGACAGCATAAGGGTGCAAGATAGCTAAGTGTTGTGTAGGCAAATGGGCAGCATGTAGTTGCTTCAATCTAAAGTGTTGGAAATGCCCTTGAGGAGGGGGTATTTATAGAGAATTTGAATTCTCTAGAGAATTCAAGGGTCAAGATTGATCCAACAAGGCCAAGATGAAGGGCTATGGTGGGTTGAGAACCCACAAGCCCTCACATCTTGACATGTGGAGGGTGAAGTGGACAAGAGGATATGAGGTGGAGATGAGTTGTCAAAAAGGTACATGAGGTGGAAAAGGACATGCACCTTGGGGGATGAGAGGATTTCCACAAAAAGGGGTTTCTTGTCCCCAAGTGGGAGTGAAAGGGACTTTTGAGGAATTTTAGAATTCCTCAAAAATCTACATGGGAAAAGGAAAGGTGGTTGGGGATATAAATGTGAATTAAAAATTCACATTCTTAGGATGATCTAGAGGGTAAAAGGTGGGCTCCAAAAGATGGGACTTGTGACAAGTCCAAGGTGGGTCACATGTGAAGAGCCAGGGACAAGTCCAAGGTTCTGTAGCCTTGAAGGATGGAACGTGAATTCAAAAATTCACATATGTGCTGAGGTAAATCTAGAAGAATAAAAAGGAATTAAAAATCTCTTTGAGAATGATTAGGCTTAATTAATTAGTAATTAGGAAGATAAATTAGGATTAAAAAGCCAACTTGCAAAAGTTGGAGGATGTGACACATCCTAATCAAGGATTAGGCATGTGCACATCCTTAATGATGAGATTAGGAGAGGGATTAGGATTAGATGAAAAATGACATGTGAGGAATTAAATAAATATAATATTTATTTAATTCATTTGATTTTGGTGAGGGTGCGCATTTAATTATTAATTAAATACCTTAGGGATTTAGCAGAATTAAAGATATTAATTAAATAATAGTAATATTATTTAATTAACTAGGTTAAGAGGATGTTTAGACGAAAAGTGATAGATTTGGATAAATTAAGTGTCCAAATTTGGATGTCTACATTTTGCCCCTCTTTGAGATGGTGTTACGAAGTAGCATCATTTCAAAGAATATTAAAATATAGAACCTAGAAGAAGATGGTTAGATTGGAAAAGATTCCCCAGTCATCCAAATGAGTGATTAGGAAGGGAAAAAGAAAATGATGGAAATTAGGGATAAAGGATGCCCCCTCGAGAGGACATGCGGGTTGAAGAGAACACGTGTGTGCTCTCAAAATAGATGATGTGATGCAAGGGGAGATGAGGAAGAGAGTAAGTGATATGGAAATGGGTGAAGCACAAATGGATTTGAGGATAAAAGGTGATGCTGCCCCAGTCAAGGTACAAGCCAAAATGGGTTGATGATGGATGGAGGGTTGTCAATGAGGGAATTAAAGAGCCCAAAACAACACGAGGATAGGGAAGGATACATCCCACTGAGTGGTATTGATGAGGGAAGGATACATCCCAAAACACCACAAAAGGATAGGGAGGAATACCTCCCGATGATGATGAAAGTGTTGTTGATGAGGGAAGGATACATCCCAAAACAACACCGAAGGGATAGGGAATGATAATAATGGATGATGATGATGATGGGGGGTCAAGGATAGTAACGAGACTGGGGACAAGACCAAGGATATGATTAGGTGATTCAGGCTAAGTGGAATGGATGGAGATTGGATAGAGATAAGGATGAAGGATGAATGATGGATGGATGGGGGGATATATGCAAGACGATAGAATGGAGAACGACATGCAATTCTAAATGCAATTTATCATCTTTGGAGCACTGGTTTTTGCTATAGCATCAAACACAAGACACCAGGGTATGAAGAACCAAGGTGAATTAGTGTCTAATGCATAGAACAAACACAACAGACAAAAAGGCTATCCCAACACCCCAAAGTCACAAAGACCTTGGTCGGGTCAGGTATTGAGATAACCACAAGCACAAAAAGATGCCCCAACATAACACAAGACCTCAGGGATCTTGGTGGGTACTACGTGGGACAACCAAGAAGACACAAATAGACATAAAAAGATCAAGATATGCCCCTATGTTGACCAATCAAAACACACCATAATATGATGGATTATGGCGGTCTTGACAAATGATGATAGGGAGCTCAAATGATAAACAAAATCCAAAAGCATCAAAAGATTGCAATCAATTTCAAATGTCCTTTGCCATAGGATCAAGGGGATAGATGGGATTGATGAGGTCTGTTAGGAAGGATACATCCTGTTGAGACCAAAGATGATGGATATTAAAAGATCGTTATGACGCGGGATGTTCAAATTCGATTGGATTTCATGATACAAGTGGATATCATTTGTAAAGAACTGGCTAGATAAGGGCATAGCTTGATGACACGACACAAGGGAGACAAGACACAACCTAAAGACCTAGGGGCTCGGGGGCCGATCAAAGATTGGCCTTGCCTACGAGAAAGCGCAGAGCCCTCGTAGTTCGATGAAATGTGGATGACTAACCAAGATGGAGACATTGATGGATGGTAAAGACGGGACAGACAATAGGAACAAGAGTTGAAAACTGATGATGGAACCCCGGGGGCGGATCAAATGATCGACCTTGCCTACGTGAAAGCGCAGGGGCCACGTAGTTCGACTAAAGACCGACAACAAATGATGGATGAAAGAGGATGAGATGACCCTAGATAAGGGGATAAAAAGATTCGACTGACACGATGGGACAAGATATATGAATGATGAAGTGATAAGAAAGATGATGTTGGACGATAGTGACTATAGAAAGCTCAGGGATGGGATAGTTAGCCAAATCATCAAAGATGAAGTGGGCAAAAGACATGCCATATAGATGAATGGTGAAATGATGAATGATGAGGGGAAAAAGAGGCAGAAGTGATGACGATAAGATGGATGACATTGAATTGCATGGGGTGAAGCCTATAGCTAGATACCAATGACAAGGGATTAGGAGATGGGATGAGGATAAAGATGGAAGATTGGATAAAGATATAGGATAGGGATGGGGGAGGAAGAAGGATTGTTTGGGTGGATTGGATAGAGGGATGAGGATCTGGATGAGGAAAAGGTGACCAAATGGATAGATGACTGATGCTTGGAACAGGTGGAAGAGTACTCAGAATGAGTAAATGATTGATCAAGATTATGGAATAAGAGTTTGAAATGATAGAAAGAGGTTTGATGAATGTTTGAGATGATAGGAGGTTCGATGAAGTGTTGAGATAATAGATGAAAGTTTGAAGCAGATGAATGGTTACATGGAATGAGTGAATAGATGGATGAATGGGACAAAATTGAAGAAGATGGAGGGAAGGATCTTAAGACTTTGTTGCAGATGGATGAAAGCCCAGATTAGGGGTTTGGCTAAGCTCAGATTGGGATAAGATTAAAGCTCAGATGAGGATTGGATCGAAGACTAGAATGATTGAAGGATATGATTGAATTAATTCTACACCGAGTTCCAGGGCTTTAAGGGACGTAAGGTGTTGACAAGCAGATTTTTCCCGATTTGGCAATTTTCAAAAACTGTCAAATTTTGCCATTTTAGGAAACCTCATGGTCGTATGTTTGAGAGTCCGAATTTTTTCCAAGAAATACCCATTGGTGAGATAGGATGAATTGCCAACTAACATCCCAGATTCGAGATATGCACATTGAGTTATGAGCAAAACTTTTTTTTCAAAAAACACTAAATTAGGATTTTGGGGGTCAAGATGAAACTTTGAGGCCCCAAAAATGGGTCAAAACGGAGTCCAACCAGTTTTTATAAAACTGGTTGGGAATCCACTCGTTAGCTCAAAACGCAACCACC
>VDFB02131944.1:95916-214237 GCA_007258455.2 Sequoia sempervirens | reverse complement strand
AGATTAGGTCCTCTATAAATTCTAATATTTTCTTGTGAAGGTTGCGTGATCTCAATTTTCCGCGGTCCGAACATTTTTTCATTTTGCTTGAATAATTAGGTAGTAAGTTTCAGAGCACTCAGGAACCCAAAAAATGTCGCACTTTGGGAGATCGGGGCCTCCAGATATCAGAGACACGTATTCGCTTCTGGTTCTCAACATAACATTCCGTATGTATAAGATATACATCTTTTTTCCTGGGTTGTAAATAAATTATTCTAGTCTCAGGTAGGGATTTGCCTTTTCCTTATTTGTTTAAGTATTTATGTTGTTCAGGCACTAGCGCAGACGATCTATTTCCGCTCTTCGATCGATACGGGAAGGTTGTGGATATATTTATTCCGAGAGACAGGAGGTCATGAAATAAAATCTAACCCTTATTTACGAATTCTACATGTTTTTGTGGCTTTCCCACTTCGGTATTTATAAGGGTGACTGTGTTTTTTCGAAATCATGAAATGGGTTTTTTTCTTTTTTTTAAAGATTATTTCGTTTGTCTATTGTTGTTAGGTTTTGTGAATTATACTTGGTTGATGTGATTGTATGGGCTTCTTTGAAAATTAGGGTTAGTTTATGGGAATTTTAGGGTTTCTGTCACCCTTATCATGTCGACTCGGACAATGGCTGTTTTGGTTTCTGTTGATAAGTGGGTCTTGACGAATATTTGCATTTTCTTGGCCTTTAGGGTTTCTAAGATGATTGGGCCGTCTTTGTAGCTGTAGCAGTGACATTAACATTTGAGATTGTGTGGCTGTTTGTGTGTCTATGACCGTGGGGCTTTCTGTACTGAATAGGGCTTCCGGGGCCTCTGGATATCTCTGGCCATTAGGCTTTCTTCTCAGTCAGGGTAGCTTTTTGTAGGCTGTTTCTGGCCAATTGGTTAGTTCTTTACTAAAAAAAATCATTGGTCGTCAACGAGGAACATCTCCATACTTTTCAAATCTCATTAGGTAATACTAGTGCTAGGCTTTTACTTAGAAATTAGATGCATAACCTATTTTCAGGATGGTTAGGCTTACCTAATGTTTTACACTTGATGCGGCTGTTAATGCATGCGTGAACATTAGGGTTTTCTTGGTCATTAGTTTGCCACACAAATTTATACATCTTTGTCACTAAATACATAGGGCTATGTTTTTACATAGAAATTAATCTATAAGTCACATACATACTTTTACATGCTGACATTCAACTAATGTTATACCCTTCATTAAGCCATTAGGGTTTTTGTGGCCATCAGTAAAATGTAATTCACCAATTTATTCAGGTTTTTAATCAATAAATGACTTAAAGTGGTGTTTTACTTTTTGCTCAAATTAGACTGTAACATATAAGTTACTTATTTTCAAATTTAGAGATGGTAACGTTCAGGCTATCGAAACTTCATAGAACTGAAACAGTATTATACGACTACTAGGATTTATTTTGCTGGTCATGAGTTCTGTTGCTATATACATCTAATTAACTGACCGGGGTTTGTTGTTGGTTTACAGAACTGGAGAGTCCCGAGGATTTGCATTTGTTCGGTACAAATATGCAGATGAGGCACAGAAGGCAGTTGAACGTCTTGATGGTAGGCTATCACTGTGATTGATACTTGCATTTCTGAAGGTTTTTTAATACTTATTACAAAGGTTGAATGCTCAGATTGAGGTGTGTGTGCCTTAATAGTAGACAGTCTTCTCCGATTTATACTTATATTTGCTTTAGTTGTAAAATTATGTTTATTGTGAAGATTAAATGCTTGGATTGAGATATGCATTTTGGCATTCTTGGCACTAGGGTCAAGTGTTCTCTAAGTAAACACATGCTCTCCGGTGACTTGTGGTATCTATGGCCACAGTAATGAGCATTATATACACCAGGTCCTCTATTATATTATATAAAATGAAATCAGTTTAATTTTTACTTGTTGGGAAATAGTGTTGGAGATTAAGGCTGCTGTTAACATGGTTTTGGGATGCTTTCACAGTTTAAACACTTTAAAGATTGTTTAACATGGTTCATGCTTTAATAATTACATTCCCATATCTTTACCATGCTTGCTGAACTCCAATGATTGGAGTATGGATTGATCTTATACTAGTATGTTAAAATATGTTTGCAATTTTTTAATCATTGAATCCAACTTTTCTGCTTTGATTTGTCCATCAAATGTCTTTATTGCAATATTTGATTCTCCTTTAAAAAATTAAATGGCGTTGGTTCTTTTTTTTGCTACATGGCTTTCAAGAAATCCTCACTCTTCATAACTTCTTTCCCACACCAAATTTCCTGGCTATAGCATTCATAAAATCACTCAAAGGGGTTTGTTAACTTATTGTACATCTTCATTTGTTGCTTTGACACGTGGCATTGTTGTTGGTCCAACCATTGTCGACTCTCATACATTTCATGTAGTTTTCCAATGCAGTTATCCATCGCATGCATGTAATTCTTCCATTCGGGTTTTTTGTGTTTGTCATTGTTATATACACACTTCTACAAATCCACAAAGATCAAACTGTTTTGATGCCAAAATGATCTGTAAAACTCTCAAATTAATTTAGAATTTAAGTACCTCAAATTTACAATATACTGCTCTACATAATTTAATATTTATCAAATGACCGTTTTAAGAGGGAATTGCTGTAGCAAAGTAGAAAATTATCATGTTGGAATAAAAAGAATTTATAAAAAATATAAAGAATTTTTACCTTGGAACCTTCAAAGAGAAAAAAATCACGTAGGTAGTGGTAAATGCACTACTAGTAACCTGAATAATATGAAAATATTACAAAATATGTTGAGTTGCTATGGATGGAATCTGTTCCTTGCTACAATGATTGCATGCACAATTGTCTGAGTCTCCAAGCCAACTAATGGACCAGCTGAATCCTCCTTATTTTGATCTATATGGTTTTAATTAATCCTCCAATATTTAAAGATATACTCCCTGCTAGTTATAATTGCTGTTTGTACTGGAGCATTCTCCCAGACCCAGGAAGTTACCCCCCTTGGAAGCTGGGAAGTTGTCATTTTGCTTCAAGTTTTGATTTTATACAGTCAAGGTTCGTTTCTGTGGATGCAGATTTGACCTAAGCATGGGATTGTCTTCGCAGGCACATAGTTGACTTAGAGATGCCAAAAAGTCCTTGTTCACTCTGTAATACCTGTTTTCTGTGCAAGCTGCTGATCTTCTAATGATTTCATTGTACTGGTCGTAATTACATTCATTTTTAATGATTCTTATGGATCAATCCCTGTCGCAGAAACTAGAGATTACATTCATTTTCTAATGATTTCATTTTACTGGTTCATTTTAACAAGGCTTTGAGTTAATGTCTTAAATGAATTTGTGCTTAAGTATGCATGATTTCCAATAAAAGATTGGTCAATGCAATTATTATGCCAGTCTTTTTTATGGTGACAATTAATTATTGGTTCCTGCAGGTAGAAATGTTGATGGAAGAGATATTATGGTGCAGTTTGCAAAATATGGCCCAAATGCAGAAAAAATGTGAGCTGATGATCTTAAACTGCTACCTTGCATTTGTTTCTACATTCCTATCTTACAATGTCAATTCACAAGTGTTAATTTAGATCAGAAATTGGCTTGTAATTGCATTCACATTCCAACTTTTTTAACTTTTCACTACGAGTTTTCACCATTTTTGGCCATGTAAAGGCTATTATTAGAAATTATGTGCCTTCTGAGATCCAAAACCGAAAACAATTATAATGATATCTTTTATTATTGCACTTGTAATATTTTTGGTTGTAGATTTTGTTTTGTAGGCAGTAGAGTCCTTGTATATACACTTTACATGCATC
The DNA here is from genome assembly GCA_007258455.2 of Sequoia sempervirens. NCBI lineage: Eukaryota > Viridiplantae > Streptophyta > Pinopsida > Cupressales > Cupressaceae > Sequoia > Sequoia sempervirens. The sequence continues at coordinate 210,385 of VDFB02131944.1, read as the reverse complement.
AAAAAATTTAGGATTTGGGAAGTAGAAATGATTTTTTCAGTTATTCTGCATTCAAAATATCAACACTTAATCAGTTTGTAATACAATTGTTTCTCTTTTCTGCAATGCATCCACGGAGATGAGTATGCAAAAAAAAAAGAAAAGAAAAGAAAAAGCAAGTGTGAATTGAACATAGAATTCTGTGATAACTTTTTTGGTACATTTTAGTGATATTTTATATGCTTGCGTAGAAGTGGGATTTAGGTTAGAAAAATGTAAAATTTAATTATTGTGCCAACTGAAACAGATTCTTATAATCACTATTGGGGTTTAGGTTTTTTTTTTTTGTTCTCATTTTCACTCTACCAAGAGGAAAACATATTTCAAAGATAGATTCTGTAATATGTTTTTTTACATTTTGTGAAGTCTTTTAATATGATTGTTTAGAGGTGTGGGGGATTTAGTTGTGGGAAATCATAGTAGTTGCTTTTTTGTGCTTCAAACTTTTTGTCATTTTCATATTCATTCCATGGAGAGGAAACATGTTGTACTTTGTGTGGTGCACTTTTCTCACTGTGAGCTATAAAAGAAGTGGATACAAAGAATAGAATTACTTACAGTATATAAATTTCTATCAGTGTTAGGGGTTTAGGTTTTTTTTTTTTGTTCTCATTTTCACTCTACCAAGAGGAAAACATATTTCAAAGATAGATTCTGTAATATGTTTTTTTACATTTTGTGAAGTCTTAATATGATTGTTTAGAGAGGTGTGGGGGATTTAGTTGTGGGAAATCATAGTAGTTGCTTTTTTGTGCTTCAAACTTTTTGTCATTTTCATATTCATTCCATGGAGAGGAAACATGTTGTACTTTGTGTGGTGCACTTTTCTCACTGTGAGCTATAAAAGAAGTGGATACAAAGAATATAATTACTTACAGTATATAAATTTCTATCAGTGTTAGGGGTTTAGGTTTTTTTTTTTTGTTCTCATTTTCACTCTACCAAGAGGAAAACATATTTCAAAGATAGATTCTGTAATATGTTTTTTTACATTTTGTGAAGTCTTAATATGATTGTTTAGAGAGGTGTGGGGGATTTAGTTGTGGGAAATCATAGTAGTTGCTTTTTTGTGCTTCAAACTTTTTGTCATTTTCATATTCATTCCAAGAGGAAACATGTTGTACTTTGTGTGGTGCACTTTTCTCACTGTGAGCTATAAAAGAAGTGGATACAAAGAATAGAATTACTTACAGTATATAAATTTCTATCAGTGTTATGGTTTACGCTTAACCAAAGTTGTTGTAGTTCAGCACAGAGAAATGAGTGCTTCCATGATTTGTCTTTTTATATATTAAGACTGAAAGATTTACCCAGAACAGAATTTGAGGGGCATTTTGTTGTTGTTTTGTGTAAATTTGAGGGGAACATTTTCTATTATTAGCAACTGTAGTTTCTTTCTTTTAGCTGTAAAATAAGCGAACAAAGAAAGGATTTCCTTTTTACATTTGCATGACTTGGTATATTTTCAATGAGTGGTGTTGGTCTTGAGTGCAGGAAAATACATTTGTCTTTACGGATAACATTATGACTAAATTGGTTTCTGATAAGCACTAATTGAGGGATTGCTCTCTGATACTTTTGCTTTATTGGATCAAGTTAAACAGTTATTTCTATTAATCCTGGAATAAATAAAAGAAAGAAAATGGTTCTATGCACTCGGTTTGTCACACAGTGCTTGTCTCTAACTCTTGATGTTTGTAATTTATTTGTTTTTTCAAGCAGTCATAGAGGAAGGATTACTACATCAAGCCCAAGGCCAAAGGGAAGGTCTAGAAGTCGGAGCCCTCCGCGCTCTAGGTATAGACCATTTATGTTGTTGGTATCTTGCATCAATAGCTCATATTTATTGATTATTATTTTTGTGTGTAGATGTAATGCAAGATAGAACTAGGAGTAAAAGGAAATATAGAATATATGTTTTATATAGAGTGATATTTTATTCTTTTTGGGTGTATTTGTACTGTACTACTCACAAATCATTGTCACTAAAGGTACCGTGATGACCGAGAGAGGGAATCTGGGCGCCGCACACGTACACGTGATAGGTATGAGCGTGACCAATATCGAGACAAGGACAGAGATTACCATCGACGCAGTCGCAGCCGAAGTTCCAGTCCCATCCGGGGTAGAAGTGGGAGTATGAGCAGGCTAAATGATGAACCAAAGAGAAGATCAAGAAGCAGGTCAAGAAGCCATTCTCTGAGAAGGTATTACTTTTAGAAGTGTCTCCCAATTGTCTTTGATGATATACCTATTGATATCTATTGCAGGAGTTCAATCTCTTAAATGACTTAAGTATCTATTTTGCAGTGCGTCTCCTGCTCGTCGTAGTCCAACCCCACAGAGGAGTCTTTCACGTCCTCGAAGTGCAGAACCAAAAAGTCCTCCAGCAAGGTCTCCTTCTGGTGCAAGTGCATCACCAAACGCACGGGGAATATCTCAGTCTCCAAGCTCATCACCTCGGAATTATGATGCGGATGTAAGCTTTCTGCTGTTAACATGGTCCATGGCTATTATCGATAACCTGTTTTCTAGAACATATGCACAATATTGCGTACTGACTGGAATTTGTTTATGGAACCATTCATTTGCAGGATTAGGACAGCACACTTCTGAGACTGTCTCCTTATTCATTCTACTATTTACAAATGGAGTCTCAAATGCAATGTGCAGCTGTTTATGCATTCCAGCCTCTTGATGTCTGGATGGTTAATTTTGATTAAGTGGAATTTTTTCTCAAGCTTAAAATTTAAGTATTTGAAGTTGTTGGTTTGTTACACTGGTATGGTGCCAACTTGGTCGTGGAAAAAAACCTTTGGCAGCCAAAGAAAACCAATGTGTAGGATGAGCATCTTATGAGTATGGAGTAAGTCTCCACTTCTTTTAATTTACAAATTGTTAATTACTAGAAATTAATATTTTTTAGTTTTAATATTATGACTTACCCTGGACAATGTCCTGGGCTTTGATAGTTGTGAGGTCGTGGAAACAATGGTTGTAGCTGTCGTGACCAAGATGGTGGCAGGGGCTGTGTTTACTGACTTTGTAGCTGATGCTGTTGTTGCTCCTGAAAGTTAAAAAGTTGAGCTACATTTAGCAGTTGATTTGATGCTGTTTAAAAAATTGGTGTCTAACACTGCTGGGGTCGGGGTTCTCAAGAGGGAAGGGGTTTTGTGTGAACTTCAGCTTTTTCGATGATGCTGTTGATGCTTGGGTATACTCGATTGATTATTTGGTATTGCATTTAACCATTCTGTGCTTTTCTGTTTGAGTATTTGTTTTTTCGATAAAGCTCCCAGTGCGCAGGAAGTACAGCTTAGGAACTAGTAGCTTGTGTTGGTTGGATGGTTAGTATTGATTAACTTGAACATATCCAAACTTTAGAACTTTTAGAGATTTTTTGTTACACCAGCATTGTTTAACATTAGTGTTGGCCAAAAGAAGTCTCAAATTTAGCATGGACGTCTTAGGATTCTAGAGGAACTCTCCACTTTGATCTTAATTAGTAATGATTATATTTATTAGTTAAAGTTTTAATGTTCTAAAATTGAGTATTTCTAACTTACCCTGGACCATGTCCTGGGATGTGTGATAGTTGAGGTGTGCAACAATGGTTGTAGCCGTGTGCCTGCCCCTGAAGCTGATGCTGTTGTAGCTGATAAAAGTTAGAAGTTGAACTTGAGTTTGGGGTTGATTTGATGACACGAGGACATTTAGAAGTGCTTGTCCAACATTGGGGTGATCTACAGCATCTATGGTGTTTTATGTATGCTGCTGCTAATGTTTGGGGTAGTATTTTAATTGGCACTTCATTGGATAATTTTGCACTTGGCTTTTGAGGTGATATATTCTGTGTACTTTTTGATTTTGTTGGGGTTCCTGAACGTAGGCATTGCATTTAGTACATCTGTTCTAGAAAACCTTTACAACAGTGCATCGTGTAGAGCAAACAGAACGGTAATTTTTTAGTTCTTTATGTATTTCATTTTGATTTTCTGAAAATTTTCTGGATCTTTCAGACTGGAAATGCATTATAAATAGTTGTAGTGTTTGCTGTTATGGGAATCAGTTTTATATCATCTGCTGGACCATTGAAGTGTGCTGTTTTTAAGACTAGTTAGAAAAAATTGTTTAAAACTTCTGTCTGCTGTTACACTGGATCATCTTATGCTTTGCTCTTAAATTGCATGTTTAAAAAGCTATTACAGTTGCATCGTTTAAAGCAAAACAAGGTGTATATGTCTTTGATTAGTCTCATCCTATTAAATTTTATGCAGCTTTGAGGCGGCAAAAAGGCAATATAGTAGAGGCACTAGCATTCCATTCATATGGGGAGCAATCTTATAGCAATCATCTAGATTATTTAACAAAATTCTAGCCAGTTAGAGTTATTCTTGCAATGAGCTTTGATACACGGGATTCAACGCAAAAACTAGTATCAAATGTTGGTCTCTGCATCTTCTTGTTTATTTTTATTTTCCATTTTTGGTTCTTGTTTATTTTATATTTTATTGCTTTACAATGCAAGAGCTAGTAGATTATACTGTACACTGTATTTAGACAATGAAGCAAATGACAGTGGTGAGGTTGCCAGGTTTATTATGGAGGATTTACACTACAGGTAGTTGTAAGGCATGAACGACGCCTTGTTCCTTGTGGAGTACTAAACAAAATTTTCAGCACATGGCTCATAATTTTGTTGTCTCATCCGGTGTTTGAATCCTAGCAGGACAAGTTATTAGACTAAGTAATGGAGATAGTATATTTATCATTCTTAGTACTAAACCCATTGTCCAGGTGTCATCCTTTATTTGTAAGCAGCCTGGAGGACTGGCAACACTTATCATCATTTGGGGCCAAAACTTCTTCCGTCCATATAAAATAACTTTTACAAATAGCTTTCACAATGCCTAAATCCATAAGAGTTGTTTTTCTTGGGCTGAGCTACATCTGGACTCGAAGTTAATGGGGTAGGATACATGAGAAAATTTGTAGCATTTGTTCTGGACAGGATCTTGCATGTGGACTTTTTTTCTGCCAAAATCTCCATGTAAAATTTCAATCTTGGTTAAGTGCTGTAACTTTTTGCTTGTGAAATCTACAACTGAATTGTGTATTTAATTATGTAACTATTCCAATTAGGTTTTGATGTAAGTTTTAGACTGTATTTGTCGTCTTGCTATTTTTTTGGTAAGGGGCGTGCCATGCTTTCTTTTTAGATTTGGTACCATGAAGGTACCAACGTGAAAAATCTAGTAAATGTATCTCATATATGTGTAAAACCGAGATTATGAGATACATTTTATTTTATTAGCATTAGATTGGGGTGTTGTGCTCATAACAAATAGCTGCTGGACATTTTCCTTTAGTTAACTTTCCTTGATTTACGGACTATTGAACAACATATTTCTTAGTACACCCCTATTTTTATGTCTGTGAATCATATTGTATGATTTGACTCCTTTTAACTATTGTTAATATTAGTTCCCTATGCATTGTTCTATTGTTTCTTTGTATCCTTTTAGGATTTTACTAGTTATGTTACCAAATATAAAATGTTGGAATTGGTAAGAGTTTGAAAATTCTCTACTTTTCTAATGTACCCATGGGAATATGTTATATTACAGGTTATTATTTGTTGGAAAAACGAGAACTAAATAGTTTGTATTTTTTCATCAACTTAAATAAGAATGAATTGAATGTAGGGGAGAGGAACCAATAGTTGTGCACTTTAACTTCGTGTTTTTAATTATCCTACATGGAAATATCAAATCACACTCAATTTTTTACAGCAGCTTACTTGGCAAGTCCCTTGCTTATAACTAAGGTTTCAGGGCCACATCAGCATGCTTTTTGTCGAGATGTCCAGAAAGGTCCAAGAAAAAAGTGAGCAATATTTGTGTATTCACAGCATGTTTTATTGAGCACTGATGTGGAATCACATGATTGGTTGCTTTTTAGATCAAATGAATACATTTTGTTTAGTTATGGGTAGTCATCATCAACACTAACATATTTTAAAGTCACAACTATTAGTCCAATATTGATAAAAATATTGGACATTATATAAACAACTACTATCACAACTATTGAAACATGCTTAGGTGGGTGGGTTCTTTCCTCAAGTTTGTGCTAGAAACATGATTGATTATGATAATAAAGCTTATTTCAATGCTTGCACAAAAAGAGGATAGAGAGAGCAAATTAATAGAATAAATAAGCCTGATAAATAATTGGAAACCCTTTGCTATTGTTATCAATAGGTTGGCATTGAAGTTGAAGATTGATATTGAAACATTGGTAACATATTGTAGAGATTTTGCAGATGCAATTGGAGAAGTAATTGTCAAATCAAGAAATCTATAGTTCTCCAATCATCCTTGATGATTTATTTATTTAAAATGGAATATTCATGGAAAATTCATGTAAATTGTTATATGTGGAGAATGTTTTTTTTGTGAAATGTTTGAAAAAATGCTACTCAATCATCTAATTATCAAGTTTATATAAAAATCAAATATGTAATCATAAAGATATGGATATTAAAATGCAAATTATAAAATAAAAGGACAAGTTAAAGGGACCCTTGACATTAGAAAGCAATTGTCATGTTGTGACTCTTGGAGGGAATGCCCTTTCATCTTTCCTATTCTTAATGTCCTTATATATATTATCATATTAAATTCATTAGGAAGGTGGGGTTGTTATGGATAAATTTTTATTCCCACACATTGTATAGGAGAGAAAGAGTCTTTGAGCTCTTCTTTTTGAATTGCATAAAGAACTATTATTTCTTTATGTTATAGGATTTTATTACATTACATTTGTATTCATTATTTTAAAATTTTGTATTATGTGGAAAATGAAAAGAGTCTTGTATAATATTTGTAATTTCTTCTCAATGCAATAAGTTAGCCAATATTCATTGTGGTCCAAGTTGCAAAACAATCAAAGAGAAGAAAAGTAACTAGGGTGAAGCACTACACTTGGGGTCTTTCAATTTGAATGTTTTTATGCATATCAAACCTTGTAGGTTAGGTAACCATCAAAAGTTAGATAAAAATATCTTCAACATTAAGAGGAATCAACTTTAGAGAAATGGACATAGTCATATTCCAATTGTATTAATGCTCAAAAGTTAATTTTAATTATAAGAATATTACACTTTATCTTATTAATAAGATGTTCTATAAGAAAATATAATTCAAATGATATAAAAGAAAGTTATCTTCTCTAGAGTGAAAACTTGTTTTTAAATCATGTTCACACATTACAAATTGTGTTCTCTAAAATTCAAACTTATTTGTCAAATCACATCCACACATCATGAACATATAAATATACCAAACATCATCAATTGCCATTTTTCAAAGTAAATTGACATCTAGTATGTATTTATATTTAGAAGTTGGGTTTGAGATAAAAGTAAATGAAGTTGGAGGATAGGTGGATGGTTTGGTTGGTTTATTTTTAGTGAATTGAATGTGGGTTAATAGTTAGTGTTTAAGTGGAGGTAAAAGTAGATTTCTTTATTTTTAGTGAATTGAATGTGGGTTAATAGTTGGTGTTTAAGTAGGTAAAAGTAGATAAAGTGGTAGTGTTGGAGGGAAGATTGGTTTTGTTTGGTTCAATTATATGAGGGTGGGGTAACAATAAATTTTGTGGGCAAAGGTGTTAGTTGGATGGTTCATAAAGTTTGGGGAATAGGGATGGTCATATTTGTGAATTGGTCCTCCTTGAAGACATTTGTCATTAATATATTGTTTGTGAATAATTTAGCAATTTGTCTTGTAATGTAGCAACAAACATATGTGTCTAAGCTAGAACATTGGTTATTTGTCTATCACATCAGCTTTTCTCTTCTCTAAATAGTAAAGGCATTATATTAATTTTGAGATATTCTAAATGCCAAAAATATCATGTAGTTTTGCTCTTGTTTGCTTGATTCATTTTGGTTGATTTTAATATATGGTATAGAAAAGGAGTCAATTTCATTTTCCACATTTCAAATATTTGAATGTCATAAATGCTTAAAGAGAGATAAATGCTTTAACAATATTAATGCTTTAGCCCATTCATAATAGAAATATATCATACTTCTAAAGTTACATTCATCAAATAATTATCCTATAGTTTTGCTCTTATTTGTTTCACGATTCATTTTAATTGATTATATATATATTATAGAAAAAGGTGTTACTTTTTCCACAATTTAAATATTTGAATGTCATAAAAGCTTAAAGAGAGATAAATGCTTTGACAATATTAATGCTTTAGCCCTTTCATAATAGAAATATCTCAATACTTTGAAAGTTACATTCATCAAATAATTATTTCATAGTTTTTTTTTTAGTCGGTAACATGAGTGTTTTTATTATTAAAGCTTAAAAAGGATTACATCAGATCTTCCTGGCTCTAGCCATAGAAGGGTACAACGTTTAATACCATCCAAACACAACAAACACCATAGAGAAACAAATACAACCTCAAGACCTTAAAAAAGGACTTATTAATAGGTTACAAATTTGAAGCACAACTTGGTCTTTCCTTGGTGTGAGATTTGAGGACCATAGCAAAACTTTTCCTTGTGAGTTTCTTGTCTTTCCTCCCTTTGATGATTTGCCAACCGTCCTCTACCTTTACCTTTGCAGCTGCCTTTTGCTAGTCCATAGCTTTTCCCTTCTCAGCGATCCCACCTTCTCCCCTTTTCTCGCCTCCTCCTGCAATTCTTCAAATGCTACATTTTGCTGCCATGTTTTTTCAAGATCTTCAACCAATGCTTGCCTTCTCTGCCCTTCTCCTTCTCCGTTACTCTTCCCCTTTCCATGCATCTTCAGCTGGCCCAATTTCTCCCTATACTCTGGAGTTTTAGCACCTTGAAAGGTATGCTCTGTTTCCCCTTCAAAAGTTATTCCTTCCTCTTAACGCTTTTTAAGATGGGCGCTTCAGTATGACCCAACCCCCCACGCTGTTCTGGCTCCCTAATTGATTGGGGCAGTTTGGAGTTTCCCACTATCTGAGAGCTGTTCTTGTTATGCTCTTCCTTTCTTCCAATTTGTTTCTCCACCGCATAATGTTTGTGTGAAGCATCTTGCCACCAAGTAGCTAGTTTGGACCATTTGGGCTTGCACACTGTGCAACAATATATCCGGTCTGGAAGCACCTCTTGTAGCGAAATGGTACCCCTTCGTAGTCCAAGGGTTGTACCCAACACCTTTTGGATGTTTTAATTGAAATCTCTCCTGGAAGTGTCTTTGAAACATCATCTCCACCAAAATTTGGGCATAGGTGGAATGCATAAGATTTGAAGAGCCCTCATCAATCCCTTAAAGAATTTCCTACAGCCTCTAAGCAAGATTCAAACCATAAATGGAGTGGGTAGTTGGGGAGTCTTACCCACAGAGGAACTTTCTCAAAAGTCTCTATTGCTGGGTTGAAAGTCGGGTGCTAGGGCTTCCATTTATGTAAATCATATAATCTTGGCCAAAAACCTCTAAAACGTCCTATTAGTCTTAATTGTGATAAAACTTTAACGTTGTGCATTACCTTTTTCTCTTGCTCCTCTTGCAAGAGAACCATCGATTTGTTTCTCTTAACAACTTCAACTATCTCTCCCATTGCCTGTTGTTGAGGTTCCAGAAGAGTTTTTTCACCCCATATCTAGCATCCCCAAGCCTTCCTTTTAGAGCTCTGCGCGACATGTCTTCCACCACACCCTTTATTGTCCCCTGTTTTCCTCTATTTGCCACTCCCATCTCCACCTATGTGGCTCTGTGGAGAGATAGCCGTTACAACCCTAGCGTTCGTAGGCTCAAACGGCTTCATTGCTTCCCTATAATTTAGTAATAATTATTGATTTGTTGTACTCAATTATCTTATAGTTTTGATATAACACATTAGATATAATACTAGTTTAAGAGACAGTATACTTTATTAGCCAATTAGAAATGCATTAAAAAAAACAATATAACAAGTGATAAGTGAACTAATATATGGTCTTATTTTTATAATTTTAGTCTTTTTTAAATTAAGTTTTAGATGAGTAGTCTTAACATTCTTAAAGGGCTCTTTAAAATCGAGACCATTTGAAATAATTCATATAACACAATCAACTTGGTAACATAGTATTTAATAAATGAAATATTTAATAAAGAATTGAGAGTTTGTAAAGTTATTGTTAGTTTACATTAACCCATCATTTATAAGTAGTGGCTTAAGAAATATGGTTAAATACATGTTCACTTCAACATTTTTGAACTAATGTGACTATTTTCATATTTACTCGACAATCCATTTTTTGGGAAAAATAAAATTATATTAACAAATATTTAAATACAAGAGTACGAAAAAAACTTTTGATAGCTATAGCCATCACAATGAACAATAGGAGAATCCAATAAGGATTTTGAAGACAGGGAAAACCACAACAAGTTTGATTATATCTCATCATCAATCCAAATTATTTTCTTTGGTCCTCTTGAAGAATTTGAAGGAGCGATTAAGATTTATCTTGACCGAAGTCTCTTCAATCCTACACCTGCCAGTGAGACACACATTTCAAGGTCCATTTGGCCAAGTAGTCAACAATTTAATTATAATTTTCTCTAGGAATGTGAACAAAGGATATAACTTCAAACCACATAACCAAACTAAGAATTTGCTTAGCCACTATGACAAGAGTTTGCAAGAGGATTTTTTTTTTTTTTTTACTATTCAACAAAGAGACCAACAACAAAGAATACACCTCATTGATTATCTTCTTCAACCTTTAGCATGAACCTTTTCAAGGGTAAAGAGAATAGCTCAAGATTCCATCTAATTATTAGAGTGGGAGTTCATATAATTGGAAAAGAAAAATTGAACCGAACTTGGTTGATACCACCAATTCTCCCGCTAAACTTGGGTTCCCTCTAGGATCCATCTATGCATTTTAAGGACCTCACAGGGAGGGGGAGACCACTTTTGTATCGTTCACCTTCCCAGATTTTTGAATTTTAGAACCAAATGTAGATTGTGAAGGAGAATGAAAGGAAGTCTCCAAAAGATTGGCAATGCATTGATCTCAGAAGGTGAGAGGACCATCATAAAATTTGGCCTCAATGGTCTCCTTAAGCATACTTTTAATTTTGAGTTAGACTTGAATAATTGAACTCTGCATATCCTAGAATATTTGTTGATTTCTTTTTAACCAAGTTTGCCAAATAATAAAAGGACTAGTGTCCTAGACAACCAAGCAAGAAGTTGGAGCAAGAGGCTATTCCAAAACTCATATAGAGAAGTAAGATGAATAACAAGCCTATTCTAGAGCAACCACCAAAACATCCATAATTCTGAAAAGGGGCATTGATAAAGCAAGTGATTTGTAGCTTCTTCATTTAAGCCACAAAAAATCCAAATGTAAGGCTCACAAAAATCTCTTTTGCACATATTCCCCAAGCACTTATTTTGGCTTAGCACCCACAAAAAAAATTACACTTAGGCTAGCCATACTTATATTAACTCAACAATCTTTATCTTATTCTATTTTCAAGATATAAAAGAATAGATTAAAGAAGGGTTAGTTGATCTTTACAATCCTTAAACATGAAATATATTATTCTAGTTCTTGGCTAGCCATATGCACATTAACTCAACAATCTTTATCTTATTCTATTTTCAAGATATGAAAGAATAGATTAAAGAAGGGTCAAACCTTAAACATAACATATTATTTTAATTCTTGATGGTGTATCCTCCGATCAACTATTAATTAAAATGAAATTGTCTACATAAAATGACACATTTGTTCAAAATAAACATATTACTAAAATTAAATCCTAGTTGATATTGCAAGATCAAGAATAATTTGATTATTCAACTAACCAAAATTTGTTAAAATTCTAACCATTTACCAAGTACTATAATTTTTACCTATAATACAATTAAATTGAATTTCCATTTTGGTTCCTCAACTAATTTTTGTTAGAGCCTTTAAGAATCACTTCATCCAAGGGTTCTTCCTTGCCCCTCTTTGATTATGGCATCTTCATCACAACCATCTCCATGATTGTTTTCAAGACCACTTTTATGATCAACAATCAAAGAAGCTATCTCATTTAACAACTCAATCTAGAGCTTTCTGCTTGTGGGGTGATTTGTCACTTTAGGGGATTTTGGCCAAATCTTCCTCAGCTGCATTCCTGGATCACATCCGAATGGGAGCCTCTGATTTCTAGTAAAGTGCAGATTTTCCCCATGGCTAAGGGTTTTTTTTTTAGTTAAGTTTGATAATGCTCAGGACAAAAATATAATATTATGTGACAACTTTTTTTAGTTGGGAGGACAAATACTTGCTGATGATTAAGCCCTAGCACTCAGATTTCAACCCTACGTATGAAACTTTTAAAAAGATTCCGATATGGGTTCGGTTGCCTAATCTTCCCCTCCACCTTTGGAGTGATTCTCTTTTGGAGGATGTGGGTGAAGCCCTTGGTGATTTCTTGTTGGTGGATGAGGAATCTTCTGATATTTATCATTCCACCTTTGCCCGTATTCTAGTTGAAATTGATGTTTCAAAAGGACTACTTGCTGAGGTTTTACTCAAATCTTCAAAGGGTTCTTGGATCCAATCTTTAGATTATGAAGGAATTCCCTTCTGATGCAGAAGGCGTTTTAAAATAGGACATGCTACGACACATTGCGGATTTGAGAAAAAAGCTAAGAAGGCTACTTGGTGGAATGGTGCTTCACAACAACATTATACGGTTGAGAAGAGATATGATCAACTTAGGAGATTTCAGAGGTGGTTGCTTTTGAATCTCAGAGTCTTGGGGCATCGCCTTTGGCTGCCTCAATTGGTGGGGCTACTATGGCTTCCCCTATTGAACAGGTGACTAGGTCTCAGGTGGCTAGTCCTGGTGATAGCGCCACGAATTCCATGTCTACTGGCTCTTTAGTTAAGTCTTTGTCTGCGCAAAGGAATAATGATGAAATCTCTAAGACTTTGGCGTCAGGCATTCATCTTCAAGATAATAGTGAGCTGGCCTGGCTTGACAAGGCACTGCAAGTTGAGGAAGGTTGGATTACTGTAACGGGCAAGAAAGCTAAAATCTCTAGGCCTTCTTTTGATATGACTCTCCGCTCCCACAAGAAAAATGCTAAATGTAAATCTTGAAGAGTCTTGTTTTGGAGCTGGTTTTTTGGTTGGCTGCAGGCTATCTTTTTTGCAGTTGTGTTCTTATTTGTAAAGGGTTTCGGGTCCCTTCAAAACATGTTTTAACCTTTATAAAAAAAAACTCAATCTAGAGCTATTTAAACATTTCCTCTGACCTAATTATTGCAAAAACTCTCCTTGGAGGCATATTACCTTAAACAAAAGACATACAATTCAAAACCCATAAATTTGTAAATCTAAATAGGACACTTCGTAAAACAAAATTCTCAACAATCTAAACCTTCTCTGATATCATTTGGTGTGTCCCTGTAAAGTTATTTGTAGTTAGGACTCCTCCACTCTTGCAACAAATCTATTAGAGGCTCATAGACACACAATCGGCAGAACCTTGATCTAATACCACTTAATGCAGTTTAGGAAAGAGGTTTGATTGGATAATTGTCTAAACCTAGCAACCACTCATACCAATGACAAAATACACACCAAGAAAAATCCAAAACAATCTCTATTAATTTAATTTTAAATTCACCTTAATTGATCATTATATCAACTAGCATGTGATCAATTTGGTTGGACATTTAGTACATAATTCTAGATACGAATAAAGATCTACATAAAGGGAAAGAGTCTACCTACTTTTGCATTTTTCTTCTTTTCAATATAAGATAAAGGAGTTCCCATTCTCAAAAGACTTGCATTATTAAATCTATGCATTATTAAATTCAATAGCTATCAAGGGCATTGCAAAAGTTAGGGATACGTAATAAATTTTGGAGATAACTAATTTACATGAGAAGGATAACTCTTTGCATATGATAAATATATTTGTAATAATAATTAGCAAAAAATGCTAAGAATTTATATTCAGATTGCAAACTTTTGCTTTTATTGATTAAAAATTATTGATTTCCAAGCAAGTTCTTCTTGAGAGTTGGCAATGGTTGTAGGATCTGTATAAAGCTAATTTTGGAAGTATTTCAATAGAAGAGCGGTGCAAAGATTAAAGCATATTCAATCTTAGTAACATAAAATACATTGTAAGGAAATTAAGGAGATGCTATATATTACATATTACTCCAAAGAAGATTACCTACAAGCGAATATGCAAATGTTTGAAAGAGAAAATAGTACACTTATAGGTCAATATCAACTATGGTGTTGAAAGGACCCCCTTAATGCAACTAGTCTATGCACTCACTTGAATATTCATGTGACCTTTTTTTATCTTGTGCCTCTAGATTAGATAAGGTGTGCAAATTTTTACTACATAATAGTTAGGGTTGGAACTTCAATTCTTGGCCTTTCAAATTAGAGAAACATAGCACACACATTCCAAATGTAATATTTCTAGCTCATGTAATAATTTTGAAACGAAGGTAATAAATTATATTCGATTGTAAAAAAAAATAGAGAAATCATATTCTATAATTAGTTATAAGAAAGAGAAGAAAATCATTTACTATAAATAAATACCTTGTATTTCATAGAATATACATAAAGAAAATTGAAATTATACTCACTAGCTCCTTCCTTTGTTTGATAAGATTATTTTGTTGTCATTTTTTTAATTTTGCACTACAAAATAATTGTTCCTCCTAAGATTGAATGTAAGTACAATTTCCAATTTGCAAGTTAGCTTGTTGGATGTTTTATGTTATTTAGTTCCTTTAGGCTAAGGATGTTATTATCTTTCTTTTCTTTTCTTTTTATAATAGATCCAACTTCGCCTTCATTTTTCTATTGTTGTCTTCTATTGAAAACATTGCAAGACACGAAACAAATTCCTCTACACTATCCCAAACAAGCTTAAACTAAAATTCACAATTTCATAGCCAAATAATCACTTGAGTTGACAATTGCATTTGTCAATCAAGTTCAAATTTAAATTTGTACCAAAAATTCAATGACCTTTTCAATCAAATAAAATTGTACTTACACTCGGATTTGTAATCCATTAAAATTATTCCTCCATGTTCGATTCTTAAATTAGAACTTTACAATATCTGCCTTTCTTGAAGCTCATCTCCTTTTCATTTCCCCAATCTGCAATTACATACCTTTTCACATAATCTACACATTTCTCTTTTATGCAAGTATCATATCCCTATTACACCTTAGGCAGCCTCCCTGTTGCTGTTATGTTTATTCTACACAAGCTAGCTTCACATTGGCTGATTCCAATTCTTTCAACTTGGTGCTCCTCTTACCTCTGCATCTCTGCACTTTAATTTGCAATTCCACATTATTTTACTGACCCAATTTAAAGTCTATTAACCTAGACAATGTGCCTCTCTTCTAACCTACCTTGCAACTCTCTTTTGCACTTGTTGTTTGGAAAATATGCGGGCTTCACTTAATTGCCCCTACTTCTTCCTTATCTTTTGGCCCCTCTCTCCCTCTCGTAGTTTTGCAAGAAATTCCCTCTATTACTTATGGCGTGGCTTGGCATTTTTGTTTGATCTTCCCAAAAACTATTTCTAACTTCTGCGCCCCTCTTTCCTCTCTTGGTGTGAGTTTTTATTCTACTAGCACTTGCACCAGGGGGGGTGCAAGGGTTACGCCGATAGAAAAATATATAGAAGAAAACATGGAAAATAAGTGTAGTGAAAAACATATACAATATTGTGATAATTTGCAAAATATACAAAATGTTTGTATTACATATTTGGAGATTGAAAATAGAACGGAAGATTTGCAGCTATTTCAACTGTGATGATTTTGTATTTGTGATTCCATGTGCTAGTATGGAATTATCTGGCACATATTTTTTGTTCTGTTCTTTGTTTTTTTTTTCCTACACAGTCAAAGAATACGTTAGTGGACTTACATCATAATGCAAAGTGGCTTTATATAAATAGTAAAACTTGCAGTAATAGCGAAAGTAGTTATCAGTTAGAAAATAATATATAAGTAGCCTCAGTGAAGCAGTTGACATAGAAGTATATGAATTTAGAACATCCACATGCATGTGATTGCAATTGTATATAAATCTACAAATAGTAATACAGTGTTCCACGGGGTTTCGGGGACGGGGACGGGGGGACGCGTTTCGGAGATGCGGGAACGGGGGGTCTAAGTTTGGGGGCGGAAAGGGGACGGCGGTGGGGGGGCGACAGGGTACTCAAATACATATAGTACTTAAAAAATAGTTATAAGAAGATGTATAAGTATAAGAATTATAGATCTTGGAGACAACTAGGAGTCCCCTAGATGTCTTGAGGACACCTCAGCATCCTCGAAGTCCTAGTGGCGTCTTGGGGATGGTGGCGGGATGGTGGCGCTGGTGGTGGGCTGGTAGGGGGACGTCCCCCCCAAGTCCCCAAGTCTCTGAGACGTCCCCCTCTAGGAAACGCGGGTTTTTTTGGGGGGGACGCACCCCCATGGAACACTGGTATTGTATGAAGCTGGTAAGAAAAAATAAAACAAATAAAGTTTATATAGAGAAAGGTGAAATTCCATATGTGTACCTGTGCTCATTATAATGAGAGAAGATGTATGACATTCCATGAGATTACTTCTATTTAGGGCATTCTTTTAAACATTTCATAATATCCTACAACAGAATGGTGCCTTTCTTCTTCTTTATTTGGCATGCAATGGGTATGCTGAATATTTGTAGAAGGATTAGGAGCGATCATTGTGGTATAATAGCGAGAAATTTGAAACATATAACTGAATGTATTGACATATTTGCAGATGAATTGAATACATATTATCTGTTAATAAAAGGAAAACCATTTTTTTCAACAAAATGGTGCCTTTCTTCTTCTTTATTTGGCATGAAATGGGCACGCTGAAGATTTGTAGAAGGATTAAGAGCGATCATTGTGGTATAGTAGTGAGAAATTTGAAACATGTAGCTAAACGTATTAACCTTTTTTCAGATGAATTGAATGCATATTATCTCTTAATAAAAGGAAAACCATTTTTTTAGAACAACTAAAGTCATAGGAAATAGCATTTTCACAATTCAAACATGGAAATGAATATGTTTGCATTTGTTTAAGAAAAAAATACTCTTACTACATATGCCTTGCAATTATACAATACATTTACGATAGGGCACAATATTCATTAAACAGTGTAGTGTGAACTTTGCATATTACAACATAAAAATTGTTATTAAGAAATGCAGACCTGATCCATTCAAACCCCATGATAAGAAATTTAGGACGTAATGAAAGATGGAAATTAGAAAATATGAATACTTAAGATAGACGGTAGACCCAACAATAATCAAAATTTTTAGAGCACAACCACCAAGTAAAGTGGTAAGATTAATATTGGGGATAACTATGGGCTATACAACAACTTTGCAATCACTCAAAGCAGCCCAATTGGTTTCACAATGTAACAAAGTCATTGAAATGCATGCCAATAGTCATTTAGGCATTTTTCTCAAGTATGCCTTCAGCATATAGCATTAAAAGAGAGGAACAATGTGCAAATAATTGACTTTTGACTGCTGCCTCCTTGTAAAGTCAATATAATGATGTTAGAGTGTCAACAGTGAAATTCCAAATCAGAAAATCTACATCAAAAAGACAAAAGATACAATACTCCATTAAGACAAGGAAGTTGGTAAATGGATCATGTATGCAAGGCAACAATCATTATTTTGTACAAGTGCAATGTTCATCACATCAACTATTTCAACTCGAGATCACAACCTGAATAGACTCATTTCATAAATTGCATCCCATATTGACAATCTTCATAGTTCAGATTATCATGCTAGTGACCTTAATTTTGAAGACTAAAAAAATTGCATTTGAATATTTAAAAATTGCAAGGCAAGCTACAAATTCATTCATTTATTAAAAATATTTCGTAGTTTATAGAGATTGAGCAGGGAAACTTGTAAGGAACAATATTTTAGAATTTTTGGTGAACCATATTTGAAAATATTGAAGAAATTTTGGTGAACCATAGGCAAATAATTTTGTTAAAAATAATGGAAAAAATGGCAGTTGGCAAATATTAGCTCCAAAAACTTTCCCCAAAAGGCAAAAGCATGGTACTGTTGTGAAGTTGTAACATGCTATACATCCAACATAACTCTTAGAAAGCCATCATCATGATATCAGAATGTATAGCTGTTTGTGTATGAAGTAATTTGCAAATGCTTTCACATATGCCTGAAGTCTATTTGGAAAAATGCATTTTTTTTTTCCAAAAGCACTGAGATGTGAATCGCAATGTGTTAGAATTGAACCGACTGACGTCATATTTATGTGTATCTTTACACGTCATGATTTTTTTTAAAAAAAATTTGTGGAGGGGAAAAGGGAAAACGAATGTTTTGCATATATGAAAAGAGGTGTGTCAAGAAGGTGCTAAGGTTAACTTTATATGGCAATAAAAGTGTGTCATGAATGATTCATTCAAATAGCAAACAAGCATTATATTTTCATTTGAGTGTGTATGTTAGAGAAATAATGAATTGTACAACACAACAGGTACAACTATAAATTAGGCAAGTAGTGTAACGAAGAAACAATGATTGAATGAACAAGAACAAAGTTTAATTTCTCCAAAGAGATAGCCAGTAAGTTTGAGATGCTGGAAGTTGTAGAGGTAAAGTGCAGGGATATTGAGACATATTCATAGTAGAAAAAGGGAACCTTTTGTAGCAGCAATTCCAATTGTTTATGTGACATGTCTGAAACTGGCAATGTTTACAATCAATCACATTGTGAGTCGTCCCTAGAAAGTTAAATGAGAATAGTGAGGTAGAGATTTCCAAAAGTCGATACAGGATAAATTGTGTATTTGTTATTTAATGTATAAGCTGAAAAACAAAGGAATATGGAAGCAATGAACGAACCTGATTTTATGTGAACTATATGTGCGTAGTAGAGTTGACCAAAGTGAAATATTGAACAAATGTCGCTCTATACCCTACAAGAAGCTTTGCTCTACCCAATTGGGTGTCCGCTCAAATGAAATTACAAGGTTTGGTGCTATTCAAAGACAAATTTGGCAGAAGTGACAAACCCCTCAGACTTGTCCTGTAGAGGAAGAGACGTCTGCAATATGCATTACAACATCTTCATTCTATTTCGTTCAAAATCCCTCTCAAAGCAATAAGGTGACCCATAACTTTATGGGATATATGGCAAGGTTTTTGTGTAACAATTACAATGTGTATTTATTAATTATACAAATATATATAGCCTATGTTACTTACCCTAGGCCATGGTGAAGGGCAATTTTTAACTTGACCTATGATGAGCCAATATAAGCCAAATTGTGCACTAAGGTCCAACCTTCTTGTGCACTTGGCAACAACAATTCGTGCATCAATTACTATGAAGACCTAAACCCACATAAATTCATCAAACCATTACAAAACAATGTTTAATTAGTTCTATTTCATATTGAATACTATTCTTATGTTTGAATACTATTCTTATGCTTACCAGAAGAGGAAATAGAGGAAATGGCAACGATGCCAGCAAGGGTAGACATCTGCGCTGCCTTATATGGCCTTTTAATCCCGGTCTTAGATAATACTTTGTGAGTGTTCCATATGCTTCGTAAGGTAAATATTGGAGGGAATTGACAGTAAAGTTGGAAAGTGAGCTGGATTTAGCGCCTTACCGTCTGTTACAGCCAAGTGGAAAGCAAACTGTGTTCCCTAATGCCTTACCGTCTGTTACAGCCAAGAAGAAAGCAAACTGTGAGATTCCATAGCCTACCCTAGAAAAGTGAGATGCCATAGCCCACTATATATCACATCATCTATGATGATCACTTAAACGCTTTACTCTTCCATGTGCAGAGCCTCTTTGTTTTGGGTAATTGTTCCCAGAAGTTCCAATGTGGCCCTTGTTTTTTTCTCTATAGTACAGGCAAAAGCTATGTCTTCTAGTAACCCTTCATTTTTATTTGTTATAAAGCAGATTGAGACAATTTTGTTTAGCTTCTAAGGTGGATTGAAGCAATTCATACAAGGTCATTAGCTGAGAGATAATATGAAACTTAAGTGCACTGGACTGTTCTTCCTAGCGCTCATATTCATTGGATGACTCATAGCCATTTAGAAATTTAAAACACAATGTTTCTAGTACCCATTTATGAGCGTCTCTAGAAACCATATGAAATTCTTAGAAACGCACAATACAGGACCACTGGTGTCCTCTACAATCAGCCGACACAAATTCTTATTGGTACCTCTCAAATGGTACCTATAAGTAAGATTCGATAAATACTATAGTACTTTAGGAAAAAAAAAAACACTGTAAATGTAATTCACAAAAGAAGATAGTCTGAGAGTACCTTCATGCTCAATTTGGAAACAAAATAGAGTGCCCATCATCAAGGCAAGGAAAGAAATTTGAAATATTTTGTACAATCATGACCTTGATGGTGGTTCAAGAGTATAAAGAACCTTCCCTACACTTCATTAATGAATTCACAAAATTATTACGCATCAAATAAAGTTGCCCTACATTTTAGATGCCAAATTTATTACAAGAAGGGGACATACAGTGTTTTTTTCTTAAACTGAAATATACCTCTTTCTGATTGCTTAGCCAAAGATGCTCAGCTTTGCGCATGAGGAGAAAAAACATAAAATATTTTAATTGTCAGGTTCTACAAGGTTTTCCACACAAAATACCTCGTCCTTTCCTCCTCTTATTAACATTAGTGATGGAAAATGCCTTTCAAGTATGCTTTGTTTCTCACATATCTTTCCTAGAAACCCACCAATTCAGCCATTTCGTCCATAGAGCAAAAAATTAAAGGTGTGTTTTTGAATTACACCATTTGAAGTATTGAGCATACAATTTTCTTGAACACCATTGTTGAAAATCATTTCTACCCCATCATGCGCTTCTGTATATTTCTCAACCCTTGCCATTGTAAGCATTCTTAGATAAGGAAAAAGAGCCCTAGAGAAGTACTAAGTGTTAATCTCTTGCAACTCAAAAAATCCAATTTGGAAAACCTGAAGCCTAAAACGAGGCTTACAGTGTAGCATAAGCCGTGTGAAACTAACCACAAAAAAGTTGCCAGGGATTTGAACACGGAGTCTTTGGGGTCAACCTTGAAGCTATTCTTTCTCCTCTTGTTGTTATAGTTCTGCAATGCGCCCGCCTTCATGGTTTTGGGCTCGTGGGTATTGCAGATTCACCAACTGTGAAAAATTTGCTGCACTTGATATGCATTAGATTCAAAATGATGTGGTGGAGGCTAATCTACGGCTTTCTACCTCCAAATATGGCAGATCACCCAAATTACTATTATCAGTCCTACTAAACTGTGTAGTACCCACTTATTGCCCACTTCATATTGTCCAGACCTCAGATAATCAGAAGGACTTGCAGAGGCTTTTGAAAGCAATCCCCATGATAACCTCCAAAGAGAAAAGAATCGCAGAGAGTTCAAACCTCCGAAAGAGCAAAATAAAGCAAATTAAAATCTATGACAAAGGAAACATAAATACGAATGAAATGTGGCGGTGTCATAAAATCTTTGGTGGTGACAGATATTTCACGTAGGTTACCAGAGACTGAAGGCAACAGACTGAAACTACTAGTTGTTTTTTGGGAAACTTTTCTAGTTTCACGGCGTGAGACAGGTTTCAGGCTAAAACCTCACACCATATATAGCCTATCGGCTAATAAATATATGTGTCACCCCTCATTCTTTCAGCGTAGCCTTCCTTACTATTCTGTGCACCTTCTTTTTCACTCAGGTCTACGTTTGGAATCTCATAACCACTGGGCATCTAGGGAGATGACTAGTCTCCAGTTTATTCAAGCGCTTCCTCTCCTTATTGGCATCTCAAGAATATTGTTATACTTCATATTTGAAATAATAAAATCAGAAAATGTACCTTTTCCTTTAAATCCTATGATTGGATCTAAGTGTTGGCTTTTGATCTTCGGTGATGCTTCGTCAACAGGCATTATAATATTAGATGTATCAACAACGGACCCCTCAAAGTGCTCATAGTACAAGAATGGTTGCTATATCAATCTACGCTTGTCAAAACAACATATCCAACCTTCCCTAATGAAGTAGATTGGTTCATAGTTGAGGGAGTATTAACCTCCTTAACCTCTTCTACAAATTGACCACAAAACCTGATTTTGAATTGAATTATGAAATAGACCACACTTCAAAAATGCAACATGAAATTGAAATCAAACCAAAATGGAAGAAAATCAAACCAAGTTATTTTTGAGTATACAGATAGCTGGTTCGCCCGGGGTGCTCTTGCATCAATTATCTTTTGTATTTCCTAAAATTACTCTCTTCACTTTAACTCAGACAAATGAAACCATATCTTCTTGAGTTTGAGAAGATAGTTGACTAAGAGTAAATATGACATTATTGAATTTAGGAGGAAAACTATTTAACAAAATGGCTTTGACATCCTTGTCATCCATTGTAGCATTACTTATGCTAGTCGTCAAAGGATAGATCTCATATTACTTATGTGGCTAGACATGGTGTCTCCACTAATGATCTTGATTCTAAAAACCTTAAGCTTTAGGAAAAAAATTGCATTAATCGCTTTTGCTCCAAATAATTTAATTCAAATTATCTATTTTTTTTTCTAGATCTATATGATGTAACTCAAGATCAAAGAGGGAAAGACCAATAATGACTATCTTATCATATTTTCTCTACCAATATAATAATTTATTGGCATCCATAAGTGGTTTTTCATTTCCATTTACTATTCCCCACAAGTTCTGGCGTATCAATTGCATCTATATTTTTACTTTCCAAGTGTGGAAGTTGAGGCCTACATATTTTAATAGAATTTCCATTTTAAAAAAAACACCCCAAATTTTTGAAATATGAACCCAAAAACTTTTCCAATCCTCAAATATATTTGAAAAGTATTGGAAACATGGTTTTAAATTTCTAAAAATAAAAAACTTGAATTCAGAATAAAAGTTAGTATGAAAATTTTGTTATTAACTGTATTTTCCCTAGCTAGGACTTTTGAAGACAAAATGTTGAATTTTGTGACTAAAAATCACATATAAACATGACCTAGTCATACAATTTTTAAAAATGACAATTTTATAACTACAACCTACATAAAGCCATGCTCAAATTCCTTAATAAAATATCGTAAATCCTTGGCAAACTATAGATAAGAAAAAATGACTTAAAATTTGTGATTTTCACATCCAATACATGTCTAAAAAATCATGATTTTTGTATCTACTCATGTCTATAAGTTCCTCTTACTACCCTCCATAACTTTTGTAGTAGAATATTAGAATTTTATCCCTCGGTGAAAATGCAACCTTGTTTCTTTCCTTATTCGTGACCCCTACAAAATTTGATGTGCATGAATGACCAAGGCTTCAATTTTCTTCATGTGACACACCTAGGATAAAACCCTCTTTGATACCTATTGTAAAAGTAGAACACAATATTATTTTATTAGATATTGGAGTGACTATTATAATGAGGTTCATCTTATTATATAGAGTTTGGGAGATATCACCGACAATCATAAACATGACACTTGTCCTAAACTCTAAATGTTAAAAATAACAATACTAGCAAGCCACTTAAGATAGTATGATGACTTTATTACAAAGGTAAGCTTTATATTCTAACACTTTGAGTCCAAGTTGGGTTGCTTGGCATTGTGGACTATAAAGGATCCATTTTCATTTCTATTTCAATCCTATTAGCATAATTTCTCTATCTTATATGGCTACATGTTGTTAACCCTTAAAAGTAAAGATTTGGAAATCTCTATTTTCCTTTACATAATTCTTCACTTTATACAATTATATTTTATTCAAATTCTAAGGTATTCAAACACCATTAAATGGAAGATAATAAATTATTTTGATTTCACTTTTCCTCAATTTATCCTCTCTTACAAGCACATATTTATTTAAATTTATCGAAAAGCAATACTCACCCATGATAAATAAGTGAATTTATGTTTTATCATCCTTTTGAATCATATCATCCTTAATATTTCTTTTGTGCATCATTCCCCAATCCTAAGATAAAATAGCATTAATTTTTTAAAATATTTTTGTATGTAATCCATTTAGACTTAGCATTGAGTATGCTTACAATAGAACACATAATACTTTACAACCATAATAATAAGCCTTTCCACATAATAACATTAAATTTGGCTATGGAATATTAAAATTATTTTATATTTTTTCCAAGAAATTAAAGGGGATTAGTAATTTTAATACAAAATATTATATATTATTGTCACATATACCATCCAATTCATCAAATAATTATTATAATAATAAAAAGACATTCTAAATGTAAATAATAATTTCACCAATAAATTATGATTGTCCATAAATGATTCCTTAGAATATGCATAATTTTTCATAGACTCAATTTTAATGTAACCATTATGATGTGAAACAAAAATATCATTGTTTTCAACTGGATATAGAATTATACCTTTGGTATCCAACTTTTCTTATGGAATAACTTCTATTAAAGGTGTTCAAAGGTCATTATAAAAATTTGGAAATCATTTATTTTTACTTGTTCACTTTCTCATTACTCATCTAATAATTATTACACTTATCTTCATTTCAATGTATTTTTGAAAGAATCGATATTCTATTGGTATAAACCACTTGTAAACTCAAATTTGGTTGTCTAGCATCACATATTATAAAAGGTTCCATTTTTATTTTCATTCATTTCCATTTTTATTCTTCTTAGCATACTTTATCTAGCTTATATGTGGTCATTTTTTCTAACCCTTCAAAGTAAAGACTGGAAGTTCATTTCCTTTTGAGACAACTCTTCACTTTATACACCCCATGTTATTCAAACCCTAAAAGTGAATAAGGATTGTTAATAGAAGATGAAAAAATTGTTCTAATTTCATTTTACCTCAATTTATTCTCTTTTATGGACACATTTATTTAAAGTTCAAAGAAAAACAATACTCACCCAAGGGTTATTCGATAAATGAACCAATTCATGTTTTATCATCCTTTTGAAATACCCCATCCTTGATATTTCTTTCACTTGCATATCTATACAATATGCTTAGACTTGTACAACATTCCTCACATTTAAGACATAATAACATTTTATTTTTTAATATTTTTATATAATGCATTTAAATTAGCATTGATTGTGCTTACAATAGAACAAACAATACTTTATAACCATGACAAGTGAGCCCTTCAACCTAATAACATTAAAGTTTACAATCAAATATCATTTTTTAATTTATTTTTTACCACTCCAAGAAATTAAAAATGTATGGGTGAATTCAATATAATAAAGTATTATAAATTGTTATCACATCTACCATCCATTATTTTTTAAAGAACAAGTAAAACAAGATATTCTAAACATAGACACCAATCCAAAGAACTACCAACACAATTATGACTCTCAATAAATGATTCCCCAAAAATACACATAAATTTTCATAGACCCAATCTTAAAATAACCATATAGACTTCATACTTTTAGCATCCTTCAAATAGCCAACTATTGTTGTAGCACAATTTGTATTAAAGGTGTTTCATGGTCATAGTTAGAAAAATTAATTATATCTATTTAAAATTTTGAATTCTTTTTTTTTTTTTTTTTACGTCGCTCACTTTCTCATTATTTGTTTGATAAATATTATATACTTATTTTCTTTTCAATGCTCTTATAAAAGAATTGGTACTCTATTGCTATAAACAACTTACATATTCAAACCAGAATGTTGTTAACCTATCGTTGAAATTAAAGATTCGGAAGTCTCTATTTACCTTAACAAGATTCTTCAATTTATATAACATGTTATGGAAACCCTAAAAATGGATGAGCACTATTAACTAAAAGAATAAATTGTTCTAATCTCACTTTACTTCAATTTATCTTCTTTCACAGATACATATTTATTTAAATCCACCTAGTAAATATTTGATAAATAAGTCAATTTATATTTCATCCTCCCATTAAAAATAAATTAATATTGTTTTTAATATTTTTTATACAATAGATCCAAACTTAACATTAAGTAATACTTTATAATCATAATGAGAAGCCTTTCAACCTAATAACATTAAAATTAATTATGGAAAAAAAAATAAAAATCATCACTCTAAAAATTAAAGAACAAATAATTTAGATATAATAAAGTATTATATTATTGTCACATTTACCATTCACACCAATTTTACCAAATAAATTATCCACAAATTTATGATTGTGAATAAGCGATTCTTCAGAATATATATAATTTTCCATGGATCCAATCTTAAAATATACATTCTAATATGAAAGGAAAATATCATCTGTTTTCAACTTGACACTAAGGGCATGTCCCCATGCAGCTGCTTGGCTTATTTTGGCTAGCAGTCACTGCTCAAATTTTTTAGGAATAATTTGTGGGGCTGGTGGCCCCATGAATTTTAATTTACTGCTTATTTTTAAGCAGTCATCTAAAAAAATTGTAATTATTATTTATTTTCATGTATGAATGAAAAATTGGAGAGAAATAAAAAAGAGGGAAAGAAATTTATGGAGCCACCTCACAGCTTTTTAATATGCAGCCACTGCTTATTTCCAGCCCCCATTTTTTTTCCACAGCTTATTTCCAATTCCTAAACAATAGCTGCTCCACTAAAATAGGTAAGATTCTAAATTATCCTTTTCCCAGAATTTTAAATTTGCATGGGAACACTCTTGCTGCTTAAATATAAGCAGAAAATGCACTTAAGCAGCTGCATGGGGACAGGGGGTAACTTAAACTTTTGGCATCCTAAAGAAAACCAACTTTTCTTCTGTCACAACTTATATTAAAGGTGCTCTAAAGTCATTATATTTACAGAAATTTAATATGTGTCTCAAATTTTGAATTGATCTTTAACTGAAATATTGCAATTCCTGGATTAGTAATCAGCACCTGTGCACAATGTTCAGGTTGGCATGGTACCACTGAAACTGAAATCTGAAGTTTAACATTAGAGGCAACTGTATAATTTCAGCCTCGGCTGCTTATATAATCAAAGCATGAGTTATAAGTGTCCAGTAATCCAAAAATAGTTCTTTTCTTAATGACAATTTGACTTTCAAACTTCCGCATACTCTTGCTCAAAGGATCGCCATATTTTGTTGGTGTTGATTCTGGGGAATCAAAGATTTAATTGTGATCTCCTGCATTGTGAATTTAGTTTCATGGAAATTTGCTTGGTACGGTTTATCTCTTTATCTCTAATCTCCAACATCTTTTAAAACTATTCCATAGGCCCGGCTTGTCTTTTGCTGAGTTCAAAGCATCCTTCAAGATTGGGTTTACAGTGATGAGTTCAAATTTATATTAAATAGTCTCGCGAATGTTAAAATGAAATAGTTGGAAAATCCTTGTACGATGGATTTACAGTCAATGGCTTTCAAAAACCGTTCAGAATTCTCCAGGGTGCCTTTCCCTAGGAGGTTGGCTTCAATTGCTAAAGATAACATTAAGGAAGGTTGAGTTTTGTTTGTGCAGGTTTCGCATGATTTCAGTTAAATCAAATTCAAAGAAACATTCTTAAAATTGAGATCATTTATGACAACTCAACCCTGTCCTGCATTTTGTCTATGTAGATCAAGTTTTTTTAGGATATCTCAACATGATAAGTTAACTGTTACCAAATCCATCCGGAACTGGATGTTTTGGACCGGCTAGATTTGTCTGATTTGGTCCAGACTTTTCAATTCCTATAAAGATTTTACTGTTCTTTTAATTGAGAAATCCAGATTTCCAAAATGAATTGACCTCCCTAACACATTGAATATTTTGAGCCTGGTAGCTATGAATTGATAACTCAAATTTTGAACAGATGTGAAGCCTTAAAGTATTTGGCATTTCATATTGTAAATACAATGCTCTATTTCCAATCTGAAAATTAAAAAATTCTTCTTTAAAAGAGTATTCAGGCCAAGGCACAAATTGAAATGGTTCATGATTATTCTATCACTTAGTATAATGAGTAAAATCGAATGGTTTTGAATACTTCTGACCTATTTCCTCGATTCATATTAACATCACTAGCATAAAATAACATATATTCCACATAGAAGATGCCAAAACTACAGCTAACCAAACTACCGCTCCTTCATATACATTGACACATAAAGTTGGACAACTTGCAGTTGAATTCTTCTCATCAGTTATCACAAGTGGATGATCGGATAAAATGAATTACTTTGTTACATCGTGAACCCTCTTGCACCAGACAATAAATTATTTAAGTAGATACTTCTATATAGCTCTTCAGACAGCTGTGACTTCCAAAACCATCCAAGAAGTAGAAGGTGCGCTATAAAGGTTGGTAGTCAAGATCCTTCTTTTTCCAAAAGCTTAAATTTCATTTGGATTGCCAGTTCTACCATTGTAATAATGAGCATTGCTATTGGGATACCCATTTTCTCTTTCAGTTGTAGGAAAGCTGCTTAGTTTTCCATTGGTACCAGGATGCTCTGCCACGGGATTAAACTTGTCTTCCTGATAAAAACAGCAGACAGTTGACAGTCCTAAGGAATCAGAAACAGGAAACTTCTCAACAATACCTAACATTTATTGGGTTTACAAGCATATTTAAACAGTCAGACTTCACAACTCAAACAATTTAATTAAATCCTAATCATTCTGGTATTCACTTTATAAAACTTTGGAATTCGTGTATGGAAGAATCTGCAAAAAACATATAGAAACCAGATAATTTAGCAATATACATGGATGTTTTCATAGGCTTGCAAGTGGCTCACCAGAGTCATTTACAGAAAAAATAATTAATGTGTGTTTGTGGCATAGGCTGGAAAATGATAACGATAAGTCTTCTCATAATTGCTTCATGCAGGCATCTGTAAATAATTAGCTAAGGTCACTCGTTTCTACAAGAAGACAGTAAAAATATGTCCTTTTGATTTAACAGTCATAAAAAGAATATTGAATTTAAGGCAACCCATTATACATAGAGTAAATGTCAAGGACAAAATCAAACTCCACACTTTCAAATGATAGCATAGATCATTCATCATAGTGGCAATGTTCGTAATAAAAATGCAATACAAAGCATTCAAGAAAACATGAAATTCATTCAAGCAAAAAGGTTCCAAAGAAAACAAGAAAAAGCGGCTATAGAATTATTTTCAAGTAAATACCCTAAAGGATGTAGAAAGTCCATACATAATTTTTGAATTGGGGTCAGTTAAGGTTAGAGAAGAGGGTCTAACATTGATTTGCATAGTTAGAACTTGAAACCCTTATGTCCTAACTTAGAGCATTGCAATTGTCATAGTCTAGTTATTTAGTTAATTTTACATTGTGTAGATTTATCCCACATGCTATCACATCAAGTTGTAATAATGTAATGAGTTCATATTATGTCAATAGATTTATCCCACACTGGATGTGCCTCGTAAGTCACTCCTTGTGAAGCCTCTATATTGATGTTGTAACAAAGAGAAGATCATCCTAGAATCATATTTTGCAATAAAGCTTTTCCCTCAAGGAGGTTGCCTCCCCAAAAAGGCCTATTATACTTGTTCTCTATTTGTCAATATAAGTATATTTGCAGCTATTTTCCAAGCACCATTCTTTTTTGCATGTTATTGTTTTTGTTTGATAACATTTTGCTAGTGAGATCCTATTACACGGCCAAATAAAATAAAGATTTGTTGTTTTACAATTTGGATGTTTTTTTGCTAGTATAGACTAAATAATACACAATCTGAGATGGATCAGTTTTGTCAGTGTGATATGATGAAAGACCAAAGACACTCGAAGAAGACAATGCTCACAAATTCATGAGTACAAGGCAGCGGTAATTGGACCAAGCAGCAGCTCTTGAGAATGGTCCAGACCCTCGGGAATCCACTGCCACTGACAAATCTGTGAAATCAGAAAAGGCGTGCAAAGTGCAAACATACTAAAGAAGGCCTTAAAACCAAGGCATTGCTCCAGCCTTCCCTGCTTCTCAAGTTCAATAACAGCAAGCAAATTCAGTAACTAAAAAATTCAGTGTGCAAAAGAGGTACATTCAGCAGCTATAGAATGATCCTAATATGACAAAATGTAGAAGACCATACTGCCCGGACTGGAAGAGGAGGCAGCCCAGTCCCCGACTGTTGAGATGAAAATTTATCTGGTATTTGTAAGAAACACAAATATAATATATGAATGTTGAGGTCGTGAATTTGTAACTGTAATAAATGCTTTTTTGTTGTTGTTTTGAGTAGTGTTATAGTGCATAGCAAACAAGTTGATCATTATAAGGATGCTGTTGACGTCCCACAGTGTTGTTTTGAAGCTACATGCTACAACTTGCAATGTTTCCTTTCCACTTGATGATTGAAAAGAAGGCACAGCCCCATTTTTGCTAGATTTTAACCTCTAGTGGGTCCATATGGGGTATATCTTATATCCTTTGTGATGTGTGAGCTGCAATCTCTCTTTTCCTATCAGTTTGTTCACTTTGACATGCTATTTTCATTTTCAAGTCTAAGGAAAACACTCCAATTTTACATTAGTTGCTGTTTTATGTCACAATCACCTGATCGCAGCAGTTTATTCATTGAATTAAATCACAATAAGTTTCAGATCCCTGTTTATGAATTAGAGATTGGAACAACCACCCTAAATCTATACATAATGGAAACTGCATATGTTAGCATATTTCATTCTCATTTAGACTGTATGCTTCCTTATGTAGGCTATTTTCATTCATATTTCATAAACTTTGATGCTTGCAAAAAACAAATAAAAAAGCAACGTTGCCAGGCTACAGTGCCAAACATACCATTAGTTGTAAAGTCAGATAAGCACGCAATAATCATGCATAGAAATAAATATGGTCACTGCAGTAAACAAATGTTCCAAGCAACCGATCAGATTTTTCCTTTATCATTTGACTTGCTTAATAAGGAAAAGGGATGATACCCATCAAACTCAGTTTAATCTTCCACTTTCCAAGTATTTGGTACCATTTCACCTTATTTGAGTATTCCCATTGTTTTTATAGTTAATTTGATCCTTTTAGTCTCCTCTCATGAATGATTAATACCTTGCTTCCTTGAATGATTTTAGATGATTTAGTGGTGAACCTTAATAGAACAAAGATCATGATTAGATCATTATTTTTTAGGGGATTTAATCCATATGTGTTTAGTCATCTCAAGATGACCTCCATGAATGGTCATTACAATGTTGACATTGTTTCCTCATGATGTTGGTAAAAGGCAAGGGGACTCACTTAGAACACAAGCACCTTCAAGCATTTGTTGGTAGGGGGAGGATTCCATTTTACTCTCTAGACTCTTCCTCATTAGCCTGGATTATGATCGACAACGACACCAAGAAGGCTCTTTCAGGTCTTAGCTTTTCTTTCAGAGGTCAGGCAGTAAAGAGGTTACTTCCTAATCCTATACAGGGGTATAGTTATATGGTCAATTTAGTTTTAGACTAAAGCACAATTGACTTACTTAAAAGAATGTGCCGCTTCCACAACGAGGACATCTTATCTAAGTGGAGTTTTTATGCCATAACGAAATACAAAATATCTTATGGCTCAAAGTTTGAGGTTCTAGTTTGACACATAAACTGAGCCCAAAAAGAAAGAGTGCAACATTGTTGCTTCAGCATATTATTCCATGCAACCAAAATATTCTGCAATGAATGCCCAAGCAGCTTTTAGAGCCCCCCCTCTTCTTCTAGAAAGCATCTTTGGATTGCTTTCTTACATATACAACCTACTAACAACTGTGGTTCTAGACTTTGAAAAAAGCCTTGTTCAGAAGATTCGCCTCCTTAGATCAGTCTAGATGTAGACTTTGTTGGTTTTCCAAGGCTCCCTTACTCCTTTGGGGTAGGTAATGTCTCAATTGTCACCTTTCTCCCAAAGGTTTAATTATTCATCTTGACCGTATCATTTGTCACATAGCTAAAGTTCATCTCAACTGAGACTATATTTGTATCATTCGGAAGTTGCAATCACCACATTCATCAAGGGGATAGGACCTGTAGCCTTTGTTTTGTATAGGAAGAGGCCAAGGAGCATTTTAGTTTAAGATACTCAAGCTGTTAGAAGATTAAAGGAAGCTCTATATTGTCTTTCTAGGGACTCAGGATCCCTCCCTTCTTTCTTCACTTGTCCTAACCAAAGATACTCAGCTTTGTTCCTCAAGTAGAATGTCACTTTAGGACACTACTTTGGAATTCAACTGGAAATACCAGATGTATACTTCATTCTTCAACAATAGTTTCACTGATGAAAGTGTGAAGCCCTCCACAATCATACTCGACGTATGTGATAACTACAGTAGACTAGTAGTATTGCTTCTTGTAGGGATTACTCAAATATCAACCCTTGCTTTAAGATCCTCAAGGAAGAAGGCAATATCTACTCTTTCTTAAGCCTCTTCTATAGAACCACTCATCTAATGAGAGGAGGATGAGAGTGAGCAATAGCAAACACAAGCCAAAATTGAGGGCCGTTAGGTACTTCCCCAACGCAGGAAGGCAGACTGAGTCAACAAAAGAGATTAAAGAGTGAGTGAAAACAAACCGTTCATCTGCTCAACCAATAGGAGAATGGAGAGAACCCCCTCAATGAATGCAGCAAGAAAGTGGATGAGTGCAGCTTGCAAGAGAGATTGCCAAAAAGTCTGAAAGTCAATGTAGGTGTAGATCATGTGTTTTAGTCGAAAGTGAAGTATGGTTTGTTGATACATTGTGTCAAACAATTGTTGTAATGAAGCTCTCCGTCTGAATAAAAAATTGAAGTGTGTTTTCAAAGCTAGTTATTTGTGTATACAATAAAGATAAAGCAAAAAGGTTCCATGTAGGAAGAAAGTTTTAGCTTCCATACTATGTTTGTGCACTCAGACCAAGCTGAGTGATTGATGGTTATTGTTGTTCATTTGAAACTTAATTATGCCAACATGGCTAAACACACTATAGCATAGTTTGCATACTTGGCCAGTCGCCGAGCACTCACCACTTTTTTTGCTCTGTGAGTTTTGGTGAGGTTTACTCGCCAAGCTTTTTTGCAGAGTTTTTTTGAAAAACTTGTCGAGACTCACCAAAAAATCAGCGAGTTTTTCCATTTAACTCACAATGCCAACATGGTGTCCAATTATAGGAAAAAAAACGTGGGTTAGACACTACAAAAACTTTGTTAGGGGGGCGAGTTTTTCCCTTTTGGATGTTTTGTATGTCACATTTTAGGGTTAGGGGGGCGAATGGCACTTTTTAAAGTCAAAACAATTTAAAAAAGGCGAAATTCGCCGCCTGGACACGTGAGCGAAAAATTCTGCTCGAGTTTGTCCAGGCCGGACCCATAGGTTGTGGCAGGGCCCTGGCCGAACCCACAAGGGATCGGACTCAAATCCTAAACCCTGGTTAGACCGGATCGGGAACCAAGGTCGCCTATAGGCGAGCCGATAACTTAGAGTGTCTTTGTCAAGTCTGACTGCCAAGTCGGAGTCCAAGTTCAAAAATCAACTTGCCAAGTCCAAGTCTTGTTAACTATGATAGAAAGTAATTTGAAACTATCATTTGTATCATGTTATTAAGTATTGAACTCATTTTTTTCTCTATTGAACTCTACTTTTGATCTATATATGAAGGAACCTAGTAATATGTTACCTGAATTCAGTAGTATGCATGTTTAAGAAAAAGAAAATTACAAATTTATATATTTTTTTATACTCAAAAAAATTGCCTAGTTTTCCCCTTGAGTCTTTGCCAAGTCCCAAATGATTGAAAATTTTGGGTTAGCCAAGTTATTGCCATGTCCGAGTTTTTTAACTATGGTTTGAATTATAATCAAGTTTTGAAAAACAGTCCATGATGTCAAATGGGAATGACAGGTGCAGGTAAGCCAGTCAGTTGAATGTGAATACCAACAAATCAGGCAATGATTCACAAGTGAGGATAGCAACTAGATAATAAGTTCACATCTGTGAAATACAGATGTTTCCATTTGTTGAATTTTATGTACTTAATGTATAGACTATAGAGAACTTGTATGTACTCGATCAATTCAATGAATACCATTCCAAAAAACTATTCAATCAAATGTTATATCTCATTACTATCATCTTTCCTAACTTGCAAATACAAATCAAGGAGGACTAGCACGCTTGATCTTCATTTCTGTGAGATCCATTTCTAAATACTTCTTTATATAGACAAGGGATCAGGTGCTTATACTATGATCAGATTCATTATGTATGGCAACACAATAAGAGGCCCCAACAACCTTCAGTGAACATAGTAGGAAAAACATTCAGATATTGTATACTGGAGCAATTGCATCCATCAAGGATTGTCTCAAAAATACAATAGATATAGGAGATACAACTGAAAACTACAAGAAATAAGTAATCATTTTAATACATGAGAGGTAACGACACAATATATGAAAAATAAAATCATTATAAGAAACACAAATAGAGAATTGCAGGTACAATAAAAGTGAAATGTTAAATCTCAACCAAGTATTTTGGAATATAATTTACAACAAAAAATCTCATATGTAGAAATTATAGTTAACCAATACAAAAGAGACAAATTGTAGAAAAAGTGGGTTAACAAGCAAAAACAAGAAATTGCACCATATACAAGTTCATAAAAAAGATGAGCATCTAGAACTTAACAGGTGCAAAAAAACTCATCGGATATTGCAATCATAGTTAAATAGTGTGAAGAAAATAAAGGAAATAAACAAGCAAACATAGGTAAAGAAAAAAAAAAGCCATATGCATAAGTGATAAGAAAAAAGGTTAAACTAGCTCTTTTGCAATTGATTGTGGTTTGGATATTCTTCTTTTGTATAATTTATTAATGAATATATCCAGATAAGAATCCCAAGCAAAGAACAAAAGCAAATTACATGTATCTTCCAAAACTATATTCTTCTCTAATAATTATACTGTCGATCATTTTGCCAGTGGACATGTAAAATCTAATTCAGAACCAATGTATTTATAAACAGCCATCACTTTTAATGGTAGAACTAGAGAACATTGAAGCATGAGTAGCACAAGCTCCAAAGAAACATACAAGATTAGTGAGATGTTAGAAATTTAGAACCATTATTGAGTCTCTCTTGTTTGCCAGTTCTCAGTTTGAACACTCACATCCTGAGTAGCTTCCATCATCTTCTTCTGCAATGCTTCATGCTCTGCCCTAAGACGGGAGGGTACACCTTTCTTTTGATAAATGTTTTTCTGTGCAAAGTCTTCATCAATATCATTGCTAGCAGTTGCAAAAGGATGATTTGTAGGAATCCATCTGACAGTCTCTGGATCAACACCTTCTGGGACAGGATCCCCTTCCTTAAGAAACACAGATGGCCTTTTCCATTGATAAGCTCGAATACGCCTGTTTTGATGGTTCATTGCTTTTTCTTCTGTCAGAGTTACAGGGGCTAAACGGAAAACTTTTCCACATATCTTTACAGTTGAGTTCTTTTCACTCATCCTAACCAAAGGGTTGTTAAAAGGGTCTTCATACTTCAGGGGCCTAGAACTGCAATGCAAAAACATGAAAAGTATGATACTACAAGTAACAAAAATTAAAGTAAGGAGTGTTTAATGTAACTTCTACTCCATTAACACAGACTTTTTATATGTAGCTCAATGTTTGCTAAGAGTCTCAAGACAAAAGACAGAAAAGAAAGGGGAAAAATGCATACAGCTGTACTAGTGGCATAAACTTTTTCTAGTGGAGCAATTCAAACGAGTAGGCCTTTTTTGACTTGTAAACTAAAAAATTATATAGAAAAGAGCCACCACGCTTGGAAAGTGGTTACCATTCAAGCTTGAGGTACAGTTGTTGAGTAAAGAGGATATAATATCCAACATGGTGAACTCATTTGAGAGAAAGTGATTCAGCTAGCTAATTACTAGTTCCTTGTTGCTGTTCAGATATCAGTTGTCAAGGATCACAAAAGAATTAAGTATCAAAAATAAACTGATACTTTTTTACGAAATAATTATCATTATTAATATTGGCAAAAGTCAAGCTATTACCAAATAATCAAAACAACAATAATTCGTAATCACAGATTGGCAACTCTGGTACTGTCCATGGAACACTTGTACATCACATAACCACATTTTCCACTTCATCCATCTATAGCATATATTATCAGTGTATCTAGCTTTCCTAATATTAATAATTGGCACTCATATTGCCCACCTCTTGGTCATTTCTGGATTATATGTACTTTCCTGTTTATTTTTCTTGTCAAATTTTTGAATGCATTCAGAAAGCTTAGAAACATAGAAATTTATCATCTTCCATCATTTTAGTTAATTCATGCTTTGAGTTAATTTATAATTTGCTCGCATACTTTGACCTGTTAAGAAAAAAGTTTGAACTTTGCATCATAGGCTCTCAGGAAACAATCAGAACCATCTATCAATATGGTTAAACTGTTTTTGAGGAGAGGATTTTCACCACAGTTCAGGATTTCATATAACTTCAGAAAGGTTCAGACATAGGTTTGAGGTTCGGATAATCTCAGACTTGTTGGCAACATTTTAGACTTGGACATGGACTTGGCAAATTCTCAGCATGACTGGGTAAACTTTAAAACTATGTTCCACAATGTTTTGGGGATGGGGATGGGGAGACAGTGTGGGACGCATTTCCGGGACGTTTCCTAGGGGGCAATTTTTAGGGGATGGTAGGGGATGGCGACATACAAAATACATATACATACACACACACACACACATATATATATATTATTTTTTCAAAATTTATTAATATATTATAGAGAGAGAGAGAGAGATGTCAATAAGTTAATAATTGATAACAACATTATCAATATGTAAATAAATCGCGTGAGTAGTACTATAACAGCATAAGAAATGTCATTAAAGCATTATAAAATTTATCACAGCAGTATCAAACATCAATAAAACCATGGTCTATCAATATCCAAATGTCTCAAACATGTATCCAGAAGTCTCAAAGTTCAAACATGAAAATCAAAATATTAAATACAACAGTCTATGAAATTAAGCCTCATTCAAGCTATGAATATCCAAAGACTCAGAACTATCTGAGTCACTATCATCCTCTGGCAAGAGTGGATCATCCAAAAGTGAATGAACATTGAATATTAATCATATTTGTTTGTAACTTTGTTTTGGCATTTAGGCAAACATTTAAGGTTTGGGAGAGTTAGTGGGCCCCGCACGACCATAGAAAGGAGGATGAAATATTTAAAAAATCAAAATTTTAAACGTTCTTTTAACCCAGGAGGCTCCCTATCCACGGGGGACGGCTAGCCATCCTTGGTGCGACAAAGGATGTTTCCAACGTCCCCCATCCATACCGGGGACGAGGAACCATCCCCAAAGGGCAAGGGACGTTTCCTCCCGTTTCCTGCTAGTTGGGCGGTTTCGGGGACGGCTGGGAGACGTCCCCTTTGCATCCCCCCATCCTGGGGACGGCTGGGGACAGGGACAGTGGGTTTTGGGGCAGGGGACGCATCCCCGTGTAACACAGCTTTAAAACCATAAATTTTGAAAAATCTGAAATTAAACTTTGAAGAAGCTGCCATTAAACAATAAACCACAGCATACACATTTACTTTGAGTAGAGACTACTTTACATGTTGTATTTATTCAATTAGATCTAAATAATTATAGAGACTATAAATGAATAACAAAGATATCGTGTGGGATTTCTAAGAAATCATGAACTAGGGATCAAAATGGTTCTTTGTGGATGAGAATTGGCTTAAAACAATTTTGAAAATAAAGAATCTCGGAGGGGCAACTGTAATTTCACAGGATCACATCTTGTGTTTGAAACAAAGTCTAAGGGCAGACACCAGTACTGAAATTAATTTTGCAAGTCAATAGTTGTGAATCTTGATATATATTTTAATTTTATTCTCATGTGTGTTGACTACAATTTCATGTCAGCACACAGATAGTAGTTGTTTTCATAATTAATGGGTTAGTGGGTTCTACCCTCCATTGCTTAAAAAAATTAGAAAAACATAAATTCAAGGTTCAAAACAATGGACAACATGGTCGATTATGTCAAAGCAAAATACAGAATATATAAGAAGCCATTTCCAGTAACATAATAGTAAATAGTACCATAGCTTTAAAACTAGCCTAATATAAGTTGTACCAACTAAAACTGCAGTCACTATGAAGCTGGAAGAAATCAAACACTAGTTCTGAATGATCAAATACCACAAAATTCTGAACCCAGATAAGAGACAGCACCACCACCCAATCTACCATTCCCGTACCAACTACTACCTCCCTTTTATTTTTCACCCCAACGGTATTATAACTATCATTATTCATCATCATTAATAGGTAAGCAAAAACAGTTGCCAAGTCTGCCCAACCCAGACGATAAATCTCGTCACTGCCAGCTTACTTGTGATGAGCCCTGCTGGCTCTCCGCTCAAAACCCCCAAATTCTTAAGTCTTTAATTGTTTTTTTTAAGTTTTTTAAGAAATCTTAATAGACAGAAGAGAAGGGGCGCAGCATATTTTTGCTCATAAAATGAAATTTTAAGCAAAAATTCACAAATTGGAAATACAGAAGCTATTATTATACTGAGACAATTAGAATATGCATAACAGACATACCCGAAATACTCCAGTTATTTTATATAAAGCAATAGCCAGATCTACAGCCGGAAATGGTGAAAATCAGCATAAAAGCACGC
This sequence comes from Sequoia sempervirens, assembly GCA_007258455.2. Lineage (NCBI taxonomy): Eukaryota > Viridiplantae > Streptophyta > Pinopsida > Cupressales > Cupressaceae > Sequoia > Sequoia sempervirens. Next base: position 171,511 of record VDFB02131944.1, on the reverse strand, counting down.
CAAAGCTCCAGAAGGGGTTTCTCCTGCTGAGAAATAGGTCACAATGCACTGAATAGACTAGGCGCCAAGGATGGAAACCAAAACCAGCTCAAAAAGGAGGCGTTTCTCCCTTTGTCTTCACACGCCTTTCTCAAGGCACAAATTCCAAGACAAGCCGTACGGCCATGAAAAAGAAGGAAATGAATCTCTGAAGAAGAATCCCAGAAGCTGTAGAAGGACGCCACCAAGAAACCCTCAATGATTATTCTGAAGAACAAACATCTGCATAAATAAATCCTCTGTCTGCAACTGTAGAACTTCTGTGTGAAGCCCTCAACTGTACGGATTCAGCTGATCTCTCACAGCCTCAAACGTACTCAACACTGAAGAGTTTTCCGTTCTCCAATGGACACAATGATCAAACCCTGCTCTCAGGAGAATGCTCAGAGAAAAGATGCACAAGGCAAAGAGAAATGGTCAAAATGATATGAGTTTCAATTGCCAAAATGCCTCTTTAAGCAAAAGCACGCATTTCCATAAGGATACGCCCTTTTTAGGTTTTCAAAATATTATAATATTTTAATATATTCCTTTTCAATAGTTGGGCGCACTTTTATAATATTTAAAGTCATTAAAATATTATAATCCTCCTTTTGAGATTTAAGTGATATAAAAATATAAATAAAGTCAATGTGACTTTATTAAAAGGGCGTTTTAAGTTAATAAATTAACTTAATCACTTAAAATCCCGTAAAATGCTCAAATCTCAAGATAATCTCGTGCCGTCAGAAGCGATGAACTCCTGGAATGCCAACGCTCACTGTGATCTAAACACTGTCCACTGAAAACACGAACAAACAAACTCTCCAAAATGCACCACTGACCCTCTATCCAAGTGGCTAGCCCACAAGGGTCCAATAAAGGGCTACGCTCTGTTCCGCTGTCTAGCGAGGGGACATCCGCAGTCCCGCCCTCCATTTGCATCCACAAGCAAACTCAAAGCTGATCTGAAGAACACTGTCACTCTCCCACGTCGCATCCTCTGCCGGTAGATCCCTCCACTTAACCAAGTATTCCCTGATGACCCGCCTCCGAAGATGACGCTCTCTGGAGTCCAGAATGGCCTCAGGTATCAAAACTAATTTGCCCTCATCATCCAGGGGTGGCAAATCAATAGAAGGAATTACGTGTTGTCCCAACGCCTTTTTGAGGCGCGACACATGGAACACGTTGTGAACTCTACTGTCCACCGGAAGATCCAGCTCATAAGCCACTTGACCCACACGTCTGACAACTCTGAAAGGTCCATAGTATCGCGGCTTAAGTTTCTCGGAGCCCTTCTTGCGAAGGGTAGACTGCCTATACGGCTGAAGCATCAGGTACACCAAATCATCGATCTCGAAAGACCGCTCTACTCGTCTCTGATCAGCATATTGTTTTTGCTGATTTTGGGCTTTCTGTATATTTTCCCTAAGTGCTCTCATAATATCCTGGTTCTCCTGTAACAAATCACCAGCACTGGGAACTCTACTGTCACTCAGCAATAAATCAAGAAAGCTCGGAGCGTCATATCCATATAACGCTCGATAGGGTGTCATCTGGATGCTCATGTGATGAGTGGTGTTGTAACAGTACTCACATAGGTATAACCACCTCACCCATGCCTTCTGCTGCCCTGAACTATAGTTACGCAAGTACCCTTCCACCCATTTGTTGACGATCTCTGTCTGCCCATCTGTCTGGGGGTGGTAGCTGGTACTAGGGGTGAGCTCTGTCCCACAAAGCTTGAATAACTCCTGCCAGAAGTTACTCATAAATCTGCTGTCCCTGTCGCTAACTATACTGCGAGGTAAACCGTGCAGCCTGAATACCTCTCGGAAGAACAAATCAGCAATCTGAGTAGCCGTGTGTGTAGTAGTGATTGCGAAAAAGTTTGCATATTTTGTCAATCGATCTACCACCACGAAAATACTGTCCTTCCCTTGAGCTTTTGGCAAGCCCGTGATGAAATCCATGGATAAACAATCCCACTTCCTCTCAGGAATAGGAAGCGGCTGTAGAAGACCTGCAAGGTATGTATGCTCTTGCTTGTTCTGCTGACAAACAAGACATTCCCTGACATACTGGAGAACATAGGACTTGAGACCCTTCCAAGAGAATCTCTCCCGTACCTGCCGATAGGTCTTATAGTACCCGGGATGTCCCGCCATGGGTGAATCATGCAATGACCTCAAAACCCTGTCCCTCATCTCAGAACCTGGGACCAATAAAATCCTCCCTTTGTAGATGATAAGGTCATCTACAAGTGAATACCTGTCATCCAACACTGATCCATCTACTATGCTAGAGGCCCATGGGTCCTTAGCATACTCTGCTACAATCAGGTGTCTCCAGTCTTCTGAAACCAATGTAATAGAACCCAAGTGAGGACGGCGAGATAAAGCATCAGCAACCACATTCTGAGTGCCCTTGACATAAGAGATGTCAAAATCGTAAGACTGAAGCTTGCTGACCCATTTTTGTTGTCTCTCATTAAGATCTCGCTGTCCAAGAAAATGCTTCAGACTATTATGATCGGTTTTCACAGTGAACTTACTACCAATCAAGTACTGCCTGAATTTGGCCATCGCATGCATGATAGCCAACATTTCCTTATCATAGATACTAAAACTCCGTTCAGGCCCTCTTAGCTTTCTGCTCTCAAAAGCTATAGGGTGTCGATCCTGCATAATAACTGCACCAATACCCTCACCACTGGCATCGCAATGTAACTCAAAGGGTTTAGTGAAGTCCGGTAAAGCCAAAACAGGACACGAAGTCATGAGAAGTTTGAACTTCTCAAAGCACGCTTGTGCTAATGGTGTCCACTCAAAAGCACCTTTCTTAGTCAAATCGGTTAGTGGCGCAGCATGCCGCGAGAACCCACTAACAAACCGACGATAGAAAGCACACAATCCTACAAATCCCCTGAGCTGTGTCAAGGTCTCAGGTGTAGGCCAATCAATGATGGCTCGAACCTTCTCTGGGTCCATGCTGACTCCTGCACCGCTGATGATGTGTCCCAGATATAAAAGCTCTGCCATGCCCAATGCACACTTGGACTCCTTGGCATACAAGGACTCCCTGTCAAGTATTCTCAGAACCTCATCCAAGTGAACCATATGTTCCTCCCATGATTTACTATAAACCAAGATATCGTCGAAGAACACTAAAACAAATTTCCTCAAGTGAGGATGGAAAACCCTGTTCATTGTCGACTGAAACGTGGCTGGAGCATTGGTTAACCCAAATGGCATAACCAAAAAATCAAAGTGTCCACAGTGACATCTGAACGCCGTTTTCTCTATGTCCTCTTCTCGGACTCTGATCTGGTGATAACCTGTTCTCAAATCAATCTTTGAGAAGTAGCAAGCTCCATGAAGCTCGTCTATCAACTCATCTATCCGAGGAATAGGATACCTGTTCTTAATGGTTTTCCTGTTGAGCATTCTGTAATCGATACACATTCTAAGTGTACCATCCTTTTTCTTCACCAAAACAACTGATGAAGCAAAGGGTGACTTACTCGGCCTGATGTGCCCCATAGCTAACAGCTCCTGAATAGTCTTCTCAATCTCATCTTTCAGACGCTTGGGGTGCCGGTAAGGAGTAATCATAATTGGTTTCGTGCCCTCCTCCAGCTCTATAATATGCTCAATACCTCTATCAGGAGGCCTGCCTGGTGGAATAGCACTGAATACCTTCGCATGTTTGATTCGAAGTTCCTGCACATCTGGATGGTATGGAGAAGCTTGCTGATCCAACTGTGAAGGCATTAGCTTGCATTCAGCAGCCCACTCTACCATATCATTACGAATCAAACGCTCCATTCGCCGAAGTGAAATCTCCCTAAGGTTGCTGTCCCTGATGGCTTTGAGAATATGATTTGTGCCATCAATGGTGAACTTCATCTCCATGTCACGCAAATTAAGCGTGAACTCTCCTATTGCATGAAGCCACTTCATGCCAAGAACTACATCAGTTCCACCCATGTTTACCACATAAAAATCTGCCTTGAACTCGAAATTATTAAGTTTCAAAGGCAAGTCAGGTATCATCCTCTCACAATCGAGAGTGTTCCCATCTGCAACCCTCACACGTATACCTTCAAACTGCTGAGTTTGAATACCCCGTTTCTCTACCAACCGTGAATCGATGAAGTTATGGGTTGCACCTGTATCAAGGAGAGATATGACCCTTTGACCAGCTAGGATCCCACGGAGTCTGAAAGAACCCTCTTTCTGCATGCTGGACATATGAGCCTCCTTAAGTTCTGTTTCCTCTGCAATTTCTGCTTCATTTTCTGATTCTTCCCCATCTGTATCATAGATTGGAGCTCGCTGATCAGAAAAATCAGTCAATGGTTCTTCCTCATAAAACCACTCCATATGCTTATTTTGCCCTTTTGGTTTGAGGGGGCAATCGTGATTAAAATCATACGGACCTTTGCAATAAAAACAGAGTTTTCTCCTTCTCAAATCATTCATGGTTTCTCGATCTAAAGGGGCTGCAAATTTCTTTTTCTGATCTGTATTATCAGCCTTCTTTGGATCTGATTTATTTTCCGTGTATGATGTTGTAGGCTTCGAGCTCGAGCTAAAAGGCTTACGAGGTGTAGATAGCTCCATGCTGCGAGCTTTCCTCATTGCCTCCTGTAAGGTAGGTGGATCAAATGCTTTTATCCAACCTTTCATGGGCTCGAAAAGACCTTCAATAAATAATATGACCAGCCTTCTCTCTGAGATCCCTGTCACCATAACAGATAGTCTTTGGAATTCACCAATGTACGATTCCAAGCTACCTAACTGTTTCAGCTGTGCTAAATCTCTGAAGAAAAGCTCAGGATCCCTTCTGTCAAATCTCTCTACCAGTCTATCAGTAAACTCCTGGTAAGAGGTAATCCTGTCATGATGAAGGGTAGTCATACCATGAATCCACCAGTCATGTGCTACGCCATCTAGATGAAGTGCTGCAAAGCGAATGGCATCCACCTCAGGCATGGGGCGTAGTGTCAGGAAAGTATCCAGTTTACTAACCCAGGCACGTGCTGTAACTCTGCCACTGCCATCAAAGTGTACTAAAGTTAGTTTGCTGGTTGCCTGTTTAAGATCACTCTGTTTGTGTCTAGGACGCCTGTCATTCCTGTTCTGGTGTGCTCTCTCTTCTGGCTCATAAACCTGTCAAAGTTAAGGTGCTCCTTAACCCTTGGTGGCAAATTATCCCACTCATCATGCATCGCCATAATATTATCTGCAAAATTTATTTCACCACCTTGTTCAGCTTCATCCACTTCCTCAGCATCATCTCTGGTGAACGTGGGAAATGTAGCTCTCTCATAGGTGCGTACTGGATCTATAATCCTCTGTGGCTGTCTATGGATACTGCCATCTCTATCTGAATCCAAACTACGAGCTCTGTTTAATGACAAATTCTGAACATTCGTGCTGAGTTGTTGAAGAATAGTTGCAACCTGCTCTTGCCCTGCAACCATGCCTCTAAGCACGTCTTTGGCTTCTCTGTCCTCATCCTCCCAGTTATTTCTGTGAGAACTTTCTCCAGCCCTGTTCGCCATATTGTCCCAATCTAATTCCTCCTCCTGATCTGCAAACGGAAATGGTGGAAATGGATTCTGGTCGCCTCTTTGATTTCTAGGGCCACCTCTGAAATAGGACTTACCAAAACCCTCTCTGTTTGACTTCATAAATTCTCAAACCCCACAAGCTGGCAGGAACCTGGCTCTGATACCACTGTGATGAGCCCTGCTGGCTCTCCGCTCAAAACCCCCAAATTCTTAAGTCTTTAATTGTTTTTTTAAGTTTTTTAAGAAATCTTAATAGACAGAAGAGAAGGGGCGCAGCATATTTTTGCTCATAAAATGAAATTTAAAGCAAAAATTCACAAATTGGAAATACAGAAGCTATTATTATACTGAGACAATTAGAATATGCATAACAGACATACCCGAAATACTCCAGTTATTTTATATAAAGCAATAGCCAGATCTACAGCCGGAAATGGTGAAAATCAGCATAAAAGCACGCCAAAGCTCCAGAAGGGGTTTCTCCTGCTGAGAAATAGGTCACAATGCACTGAATAGACTAGGCGCCAAGGATGGAAACCAAAACCAGCTCAAAAAGGAGGCGTTTCTCCCTTTGTCTTCACACGCCTTTCTCAAGGCACAAATTCCAAGACAATCCGTACGGCCATGAAAAAGAAGGAAATGAATCTCTGAAGAAGAATCCCAGAAGCTGTAGAAGGACGCCACCAAGAAACCCTCAATGATTATTCTGAAGAACAAACATCTGCATAAATAAATCCTCTGTCTGCAACTGTAGAACTTCTGTGTGAAGCCCTCAACTGTACGGATTCAGCTGATCTCTCACAGCCTCAAACGTACTCAACACTGAAGAGTTTTCCGTTCTCCAATGGACACAATGATCAAACCCTGCTCTCAGGAGAATGCTCAGAGAAAAGATGCACAAGGCAAAGAGAAATGGTCAAAATGATATGAGTTTCAATTGCCAAAATGCCTCTTTAAGCAAAAGCACGCATTTCCATAAGGATACGCCCTTTTTAGGTTTTCAAAATATTATAATATTTTAATATATTCCTTTTCAATAGTTGGGCGCACTTTTATAATATTTAAAGTCATTAAAATATTATAATCCTCCTTTTGAGATTTAAGTGATATAAAAAAATAAATAAAGTCAATGTGACTTTATGAAAAGGGCGTTTTAAGTTAATAAATTAACTTAATCACTTAAAATCCCGTAAAATGCTCAAATCTCAAGATAATCTCGTGCCGTCAGAAGCGATGAACTCCTGGAATGCCAACGCTCACTGTGATCTAAACACTGTCCACTGAAAACACGAACAAACAAACTCTCCAAAATGCACCACTGACCCTCTATCCAAACTGGCTAGCCCACAAGGGTCCAATAAAGGGCTAACGCTCTGTTCCCGAGAACTGTCTAGCGAGGGGACATCACATTACTCCACAAGTCTGAAAGAGGCTTGCAGAGTCTCAATATTATGGGTTCAGACAAAGGTTTGAAAATATGGAATATTTAAAATTATTCATTACTAGGAATAATGTCACAATTAAGTGATGTGCAACAAAATAATTACATAAAAAATGTTGATTAAAAATTTAGGGTTGCACTAGCCCTCCATAGCCTAAGGAAAAAATTATATTGTCCTCATGTTCTTCAAAGCATGCTTCAACAATGCAAGAATTGACATCCTCATCTGCAAGTGTGTAAGCACTTCTAAGTTGTCGTAAAGCTTTAACAAATACCTAATCTGAATGATTTACACCCCTAAGGCATTCGTCTTGTTGGTATGGATTGAATCATCCATGCTCTGATTTCTTTTACACAATGAAAAACAGGATCATTGACTAAATATTGTCAAGATAAACCTCTACACCTCAGAAGTAGAAGCACCGAAGTTCTTCCACCATATAATTTGATGCATCCAAAAAGCATGTTTGTCTCTTGCCTCCTTATGCCAAACATACTCTACTGGTTCTTCAAAGTGATAAGCTGCCCTCTGAATGTACAGTAACTGCCCTTTGAATTCATTGCAAACCAACTTGCTTATTGTGTCAAATAAGCCAGTGTTTATCTCTGGTTCAAACCGTTCTAATTCAGAATCTAAACAAATAATTGTTGCACATAAAGAACAACATAACATGCTTCATTGATGGTTTACAGTTTGCCAAGTAGCTCATTGGTATAATTTTGCATTGCTTTCTGGTACAGTCAAAAAAATAACTAAGTAATCCACATCAAGTTTATCATCCTGTGATGGCATGGCCTTCAAAGAAGTTTAATAGTGTCTAGTTTAAATTTTACTCCCAGAGACACCAAATTTGCAATGGATGAAGCAAAGGAGCCAAATTCTATGACAGCATTAGATTTTATCTTTTGTTGAGGTTGATAATGCAGCAATAACCTCTTCAAATTTTGCTGGTGAGTTTTGCATTGCAGAAAGTCTTGCATCTTTGTCTCCAAGATCATTTCTTGGATTCTTGCTAAATTTCTAGTTAATCCACTCACTAGGAATTTAGGGGACATATTCACATGTTAAGTTTACTTAGGTCCTAAAACTCTTTCTAAAAGACTTAGTTGTCATGTCTAGATCTTATCTTTTTTACTTTTATGTCAAATTAGTTGTCTCATGTCATAGGATTAAAGACACTTGTCATGATCTTGTCTAATCCTATGTTTCACCTTGGCTATATAACCAAGGTATTCTCATTTGTATTGAATATTGGCCATATTATCTTGCATCCATTATTGCAAATTTATGCTCTTGCTTTTCTCTCTTGTAGAAGGTGGTTTTTGGTTTTGCAAGTGATCCTAGAGGCTTGAGTCTGTGAGTGACCATAATAATCAACCCCCAAATATTTTTTATTTGATTTTATCCCAACTGCTGTGTGAAGGTTTCTGATTATGGTTTGTATGTTTTTTCTAAAGTGACATTCATAAGATAGGCATGCTAAACATTTTATAACAGAATACAAAAATAATAACACCAAACACTTGCAAGAAAGATAATTTCAGCCTTCCCAAAAACTCAGAATTTATCATATATCAATAATCAGATTTACAATCTTTATATCAGAAATTAAGAAGTCTTTCAAACCTGGTTTCAAGATGCAACACAGCAAATTTAAGCTTCCCAAAGGCCACGAACGGCACCAAGATAATATCCTTTTATTGTCTTGTTTACCATCTGTTGTACCCCAAAATTAAAATTTTTGTTACACTTAGACATTTTGAAGAAATGAGTAAAAGTCTTGTTGAAACAGTCAAAAAGGTCAAAATTTGGGTGTGCATGTCTTGCATGGAGGGTTAAAACACAAAATTTTCAATTTCTGACGATCTGGGTCTGCTAAGAGCAGCTTAACCCTAAAACCCGGATCTCGGTTTTCATCCTAAATTTTAGGGCTTGCTTTTATTTTTAGAAATTTTTTTGAAATAGTAACTACGGGTTTTGGATTTTCTTTGAAGCAGGATCTTGGCAAAATTTTCTAAAAATGAAAATTTTTAAAAAATAGAAAGTTGGTCCTTGGTCAGAGGCCCGATTTTGATTGGCTCAAAATATTATTAAAATTATCCCGGTAGTGCGGTCGAGGAATCTTAAAATAATCAGTTTTGCCCTACTGGGTCTATTCAGCTTTTTCAGAAGCATATCTGGAGTTCCGAGGTCATCAATGGAGGTCATCCGACTGCCAGGCGTTAATTTTAGCATTCAAAACTTCCAGCAGAAAGTGAAACGATGAACATGCACGAGGATCGAGGAAGAAAAGTGAATAAGTTGAAAATTTTCTAAGTCTGCTAAGTTTGGGCGCCCCAGTTGAAGAAAGGCGCCCACCTTTTTAGGGCATCAGATGAAGAAATTAGGGTTACGGTCTCCAATGGAAGTTGCTCAGTTTTCAGTCAGCTTCGCGATGGATATCCCCGTCAGAGCATCTGATGATCCAGTCTCCGGCAAATTCAAGTCAAAGTAGAAGGTATGAAGTGAAAATCTGAAACTTGAAGTTGAATAAATTATGAATTTTTCTAAGTCTGGAGAAACTGGGCGCCCTAAGAAGAGAAAGGCGCCCAACTTTTCAAGGGTGCAAACAGAGGAATTTGCAGTCAAAGTTACGAGATGTCTTCAGAATTCAACTGGCTTTGCAGTGAGCTATTCAGCACGACAAACGAAGCTCGCAGTCATCAGATTCAAAAGGCTGAACAGAAGGTCCGATGAGAGGTGAAAAGAGAAATTCAAAGCAAAAGTGAAAAAGTCAAAAAAATAAACTAAGTGTTGGTAAATTGGGCGCCCCCAGCCAAGATAGGCGCCCGACCTTTTGAAGGGTAAAATTTCACTTTTTGACAAACGTGTCTCCAGAGGACCCCCCTTCATTCTCCGTCAGCTTCGCAATGAGCACAGCCATCAGTCAATCCGACGCCCGGAGCTTAAGATCCAACAAGGTCATCTGAAGAAGTGAGGGACCTGAATAAATTGAAAATTTTCTAAGTCTGATGCAAGTGGGCGCCCCAGTTGAAGAAGGGCGCCCAAATTTTAAAGCCTCCAAATGATGGAATTTGCAGAAGTAACGTCCAAGAAGGCCTCGCCAAAATCAGTCTGGCTATCCAACGAAACACTCACACAGTCAGTCCGATCAACGTAGCTCCCGGAATCGAAGATTCACCAGAAGATCAAAGGGAGAAGGAAGAACTTGGAAATTAGAAAAAATGGCTAACACTGAAGAAGTTGGGCGCCCCTAGAAGGAAAAGCCTCCCGTGAATTCGGAGGCTGAGATCGAATTTTTAGCCGGAGGTGCCTCCAGAACATCTTTTTCAGAATCAGTCAGGCTTCGCCGTGAACCACTCAGCTCGTCTGTCGGGTTGATCTGTCAACGAGAAATCAGAGGCGAAGTGGCATGTTAAAATGAAGAAAAGTTGAAAAAGTTGAAATTTTGACTAACACTGGTGAAGTTGAGCGCCCCTCTTGGAGAAAGGCGCCCAAATTTCCATGCCTTAGAATATTTTTGAGATTTTCAAAATTTCAAAATTGTGAGAAGAGGAAGATGGCGTCCAAGCTGAGAAGATGAGATTTAGGGTTTTGAAATAAAAGCAGAAAAAAAAAGCAAAACCTAAAATCAAAACCTAAGTCTATTTAACACTTCTTTTCAATGTATTTTTCATTATTTTTGCAGGTAGCATCCAGAGGAGAAAGTTGGAGCAGCAAGTTTGAGAAATTTTTGTGATTAAAGAATTCATAGTTGCTGGTTTTACATCAGATTTTTCAGACCAGCAAGCATAAACCATTGTTCTTTCAAGCTTTTTGTTCCAGAAGATCAAATTTTTCAAGCAGAAGGCCAAGGCTTTCAATTTTTCAGTCATCTGGGTCTTTTTGCCTCTATCTTCTGAAGAATTTGTCAAGAACTTCATCAAGTTGCAGCAAGTGCTTTTATCTTGCATGTCGAGGTGAAAACCTCAGGCATTCATATTTCCAACCATCTGGGTCCTTTCAATCCAGTCTTGAAGAAACCCATATCGCGGCTTTTCAAAACCTAGGGTTGGTTTGCTTTTTCAATCAAAGCGTCGAGTTACGCAAATCAATCAATGGGTCCATTTCTAGCGATATGCAGGAACAAAACCCGAGGTGCGGCTTTAGAAAAATTGGAAGAAATTAGGGTTTGCTGCTTTTTGATCAAAATTCAGATTTTCAAAAGCGGACTGATGGGTTGTCTTGTATGCGTCATTAAGACAACAAAACCCATATCTCGGAAAAATTCTCAAAAATTTGTCCGTTGAAGCACAAAATCAGCATTCTAAAAATAGAAATTATTCAAGACTTGTCTGAACCAGGGCGAGTTTACAGTCATTCTTCAAGTTTTCTGAAATGGAGTACACTCCTAATGTTTTCAAGTCCGAATCAGCACTTTTTCACGATTACATCAAAACAGCTGAGACAGACTTGCATCATGTCGAAGACAATTGCGACCTACGCCTTGGGAAGCGGTGACGCTTCGTGGGACGTTATTCACGGACTCCTACATGGCGGCGTCTATTCCTATATCGGTTGAGCCTTGAGTTCGTAATACGCTTGCATTAAGCTTGCGTACAACCCGGCTACTAGGGAGATCAGTCCAGCGGATGGCAGGTTGATTTGCAGTTTAAAGCCTGACATGGTTGAAAAGTGTTTTTCTATTCCCCCATGGCCTGAAAGTGTAACTCTTTCGAGGGATGAATGTGAAAAGATGTGGAATATGCATAAAGACAAATCCTTGCATGGAGAGAACGTCATGTTTTCAAAGTTAAAACCTATGAGAGGATATCTGAAGAATTCATCACCTACAGGCAAAGGGTGGTTGAAGCTCTCCTTTTCATCAGTGAATTTGTCATAGAGATCCCCTCTCAGTACAGTCTTGAAGATGGTTCTTATGTCGGGCTTGAGGAGGTGCAAAATCAGTTCCAGAACGTTGTTCATAGTTGCAGCCCAGTTGGCGGAAGGATAGGTCATATTTCAGTGATGTCAGCAAAGTTCAATAAAGCGGCCAATGAGATTGAAGATTTCCTAAGATCTATTGCAGATGCCGAAGATATTCTTGAAAAGCGGTGTTTTGCTGTTGATGGTATAGATGCACCGAACCGGGACACAATCTCAGACTTCCTAGCGGATGTGATCGAGCTTTAAAGCAGCTTTCTTCTAGAAGCTTTCTTTCCCGCTTTCTTTCTATTCTTGGAATCATCCTTATCCATTCTTTGAGGATAGAAAGAAGATAAGATGTAATAGTTGGCGTTTCCCGCTTTTTCTGCTTTTTAGGGTTTTAGTTGTTATCTTGTTTCTAGATTTAGTAATAAAGCTTGCTTGCTGAGCAAGCCCTAGATTGTGAAAGCAAGGAGATTTTAGGGTTCCCTACTCCTCTGCTTCTCTATAAATAAGAGCCTTTGCTCATTTAGTTTCTTTAACGGTTATTGTCATAGCAAATTGCGAGCCTGAATTGCAGCAAATTGTTATTCAGTTTCAGTTCACTTAGTTAAACCGTGCTTATGAGAACAAAACGCTGAGCCTATTGTGCCTTCTATTTGTTGCTCAAGTATTGTTCATTTGTATTGTGATAAGCAAATTGTTGAGCCTCTTTAGCCAACAAGGAGTTAGTGAGATTGCTGTTTTCTATTGTGTTAAGAATAAGTTTGCAAGCCTCCTTAGCTGCAATTTCTTATTCAAGGCATGTTAGAAGGGAGTTTTGTTTTAGAGATTTGAGTAATAAAATCATGAGCCTCTTTTGCCTTGGTCTAAAATCTCAGATTTCCGTTATCTATGTTATGCTTTCATGATCTTTATTTCAGCTTACAGTGAAGTGTGTAGGTGTTTGTTGAGAGAGAGATTGTTAAAGTATTTTTGTCAGAAAATCTACCTTGTTGATTTCTAACTTCTCTTGCTCTGCTATTACTTGAGAGGTTAGGAACGTCTTTAGTCTAAGTTAGTCGTAGTTGAACTTCTTACCAGAAAATCTCAGCTGCGGCGTTTGTGTTTAAAACCTTGTGCTCTAAGCTGATCAAAAGATAGGCAACTTAGTTTTAGTTTACTTTCTTTCAAACACCATCAGCAAGAGGGAGCTTCCCCTCCTAATTTGAAGAGCAGTTTATCTGTGCATAGCTGTCCGTTTTCAAATCCGCATTCCAGAGGTGCGAATTTAAACGCCAACACCATCGACAAAACATACTGTAATCAGACTTCAATGGTGATCAGACAAAGTCATTACCAGCAAATAGGAAACTGAGATTCTTCACCAACAAAGCCGTCCTCCTTGAAGAAGTTCAATCTTCTCAATAAAATCCAAATCACACTCAAAAATTGCATTCTAAAGCTCTTTAGAATCGCCATGAAGATGGTCATCCATTGGCATGATACCCATTTTGATTTCTCAATACATTTATGAGCTATGAGCAAAAAGGTGTGTTCAGGTCCAGAAAATAAGAGCCCTGAAATTGATTAGAAACTCACCAAAAATCACCACCAAACCACACCAACTGAAAATAAGCAAATCCACACCAAAACCAAACTGAAATCCACTCAAAAGAACTGGAAAATCTTCATCTTTTTCGCCAAGATGTGATTCCTGATTGAAACCACCATACTGTTGTACCCAAAACCAAAATTTTTGCTTCACTAAGGCATTTTGCTTAATTGAGTCTTAATCTTGTTTAAGTGATGTTAAAAGGTCGTTTTTGGGGTTTTTAAATATGGAGTTGGTGTTAGTGTCATGTCAGTCTGTTACTGAAGAAATTTTAGAAAAGTGAAAATCTGAAGTAAAATCATCAAAATTTTCTATCTCTGGAGAGGGGAGCACATTTTCAAAAGGGCGCCCTATCTTTTAGGGGCTCAGATCCTGATTTTAGGGTTTGTCACCTCCAGCAGACATTTGTCCGGCATCACGTCAGCTTTGCAACGGGCTATCAAGCTTGTCAAACAAACTTGGATTGCTCAAGTTACGAGAGATATAGCCCAAAATGAGAGGAGTTCCAGAATTGGCTAACACTGAGAAAAAGAGCAGCTTTTGAGAAAGGCGCCCATCTTTTTGAGGTGTCAGACGAAGGTTTTTGACTAAATGCCGCCCAAGATGTTTATCTCACATTTGTTCAAGCTTCGCGACGCATCCGTCAGTGGGTGAATCTGAGTTGCAGAAGTGCCTGAACCTGATGTCAAACATAGGGTCAAATCTTGATCAAAATATCAAGGAATAAGCAAAAGAGCACTTTTTTAGAAAGGCGCGTGAGCTTTTCAAGCCTTTAATGCCTTCTTTTTGATAATTTCAGATATTCAATTTGTCTGTGTTACGTTCAGCTTTCCGTTGCCTGTCTCCGTCAGATTAGAAGATGACTCAGCAGCTTGCAGGCGGGGTTTTAATGTTATTTTGGTCAGTTCTAGAAATGGCTATCTCTAGGAGTAAAAGAGCAACTTTTGAAAAAGGCGCCCTTGATTTTCACCCCTCAGATGATGTTTTCTGGAAAAATGTGCTTTTGCAGCTGTCATGCAGAATGAGGTCAGCTCGCAGTGAACCTGAGATTCAGTACTGAAAATTGGTAAATTAAGAGTTATGAAGGATTTGTTTTTCCCTTCGTACGAAATGAAGATGAGGAAATATGGCTAAGTCTGAGAAAAAGCGCAGCTTTTGAAAAGGGCGCTTGAATTTTTGAGCCTTCAGATGTTAGTTTTATGATGTTCAGTCTCAAGGTACCTTTTGATCAGTTTTTATCCTGCTCTACAATGCACCTGTCAGTCAGCCAATCGGTGGAGTCAGTCAGCCAGGGTCAGAGGATGAACAGAGGTCTCGAAAGAGGGTTAAGTCTGAATTTTCATGAAAATTGGCTAAGTCTGGAATTTGCCTTAAGAGGTCAAAGTTGAGTTTTCGGAATAAGTTGACTGGTGCGCCTTAACTTGAGTTCTAATTTTAGTTCGACTGAACGTTTTCTGGGTTGTCATCTTCAGTTCATATATTGGCATGTTGAGTGATCTTTCAGTTCGCATGTCGAGTTAACTAGTTTGCATGTCCAGTTAACAACTTTGCATGTTGAGTTAACTTGTTTGCATGTTCACTTAACTGAAGATTATGCTTAAAAGTCAACTTGAGTTTGCATGCATGGCGAATTTTGATTGAAATTGTGAAGACTTAGTGAAGTTGGTGCTTCTTTCAAGTTAGTTGAGTCAAATCAGCGAACTTGGCATACTAAGTTATATGACGCTCTTTGGGCTGATCGTATAACTCCAAAAAGAGCTATTGGCACCTCGCCTTTTATACTTTTGTATGGTACAGAAGCCATTCTGCCCATTACCTTGGAGCTGTCTGCTTTACAGCTGGCATCTGTAGTGGAGGATGAAGAATTCAATGATCCTATTCAAAAGAGGATATTGCTCCTGATGAAACTTCAAGAGGAAAGGACAGAGGTTGTTGATAAAATCACTCAGCATCAAGAAAGAGTGAAGAATATTTTTGATAAGAAAGCTCGTCACAGAGACTTTCAGGTCGGGGATCAAGTCCTTTTGTGGGACAAAAGGCATGAGCCAAAAGGGATGCATGGAAAATTTGATTCCTTATGGTTAGGGCCCTTCCAGATCCATGAAGCTACAGGAGAGAACACATACATTCTCTCACATCAGGATGGAAGGCTCTTCTCGCTTCCTTATAGCGGGCAGTATCTTAAGCACTTCAACCCTCCGGGGGAGGAGTAATATTGTAAATATTTTGTAAGTAATTTTTTATGCTTTATCGTTATGTTGTTTTGTTTTTCCCCGTTTTGTGATGTTTTGTCATGTTTTAGGTGATTTAAGTAGTCTTGTTTTAGGTGATTTTTAGATTAAGTTTTTAAGAAACTTCAATGTTTTAGCTGATTAGGAAAGTCCTGACTCCATATGCCCAACTTATAAAGTCACTGGTCTACAAAACACTGAGATTCTAGGGATCTCCTATGCCGTAAGTATCCGACATGGTCACCAGACGGAGCCTAATGTTGTACCCAAAACCAAATTTTTTGCTTCACTAAGGCATTTTGCTTAATTGAGTCTTAATCTTGTTTAACTGATGTCAGAAGGTCGTTATTGGGGTTTTTAAATATGGAGTTGGTGTTAGTGTCATGTCAGTCTGTTACTGAAGAAATTTAAGAAAAGTGAAAATCTGAAGTAAAATCATCAAAATTTTCTATCTCTGGAGGGGAGCACATTTTCAAAAGGGCGCCCTATCTTTTAGGGGGCTCAGATCCTGTTTTTAGGGTTTATCACCTCCACTAGACATTTGTCCGGCATCACGTCAGCTTCGCAACGGGCTATCAAGCTTGTCAAACAGACTTGGATTGCTCAAGTTACGAGAGATATAGCCCAAAATGAGAGGAGTTCCAGAATTGGCTAACACTGAGAAAAAGAGCAGCTTTTGAGAAAGGCGCCCATCTTTTTGAGGTGTCAGATGAAGGTTTTTGACTAAATGCCACCCAAGATGTTTATCTCACATTTGTTCAAGCTTCACGACGCATCCGTCAGTGGGTGAATCTGAGTTGCAGAAGTGCCTGAACCTGATGTCAAACATAGGGTCAAATCTTGATCAAAATATCAAGGAATAAGCAAAAGAGCACTTTTTTAGAAAGGCGCGTGAGCTTTTCAAGCCTTTAATGCCTTCTTTTTGATAATTTCAGATATTCAATTTGTCTGTGTTACGTTCAGCTTTCCGTTGCCTGTCTCCGTCAGATTAGAAGATGACTCAGCAGCTTGCAGGCGGGGTTTTAATGTTATTTTGGTCAGTTCTAGAAATGGCTATCTCTAGGAGTAAAAGAGCAACTTTTGAAAAAGGCGCCCTTGATTTTCACCCCTCAGATGATGTTTTCTGGAAAAATGTGCTTTTGCAGCTGTCATGCAGAATGAGGTCAGCTCCGCAGTGAACCTGAGATTCAGTACTGAAAATTGGTAAATTAAGAGTTATGAAGGATTTGTTTTTCCCTTCGTACGAAATGAAGATGAGGAAATATGGCTAAGTCTGAGAAAAAGCGCAGCTTTTGAAAAGGGCGCTTGAATTTTTGAGCCTTCAGATGTTAGTTTTATGATGTTCAGTCTCAAGGTACCTTTTGATCAGTTTTTATCCTGCTCTGCGATGCACCTGTTAGTTAGCCAATTGGTGGAGTCAGTCAGCCAGGGTCAGAGGATGAACAGAGGTCTCGAAAGAGGGTTAAGTCTGAATTTTCATGAAAATTGGCTAAGTCTGGAATTCGCCTTAAGAGGTCAAAGTTGAGTTTTCGAAATAAGTTGACTGGTGCGCCCTAACTTGAGTTCTGATTTCAGTTCGACTAAACGTTTTCTGGGTTGTCATCTTCAGTTCATATATTGGCATGTTGAGTGATCTTTCAATTCGCATGTCGAGTTAACTAGTTTGCATGTCTAGTTAACAACTTTGCATGTTGAGTTAACTTGTTTGCATGTTCACTTAACTGAAGATTATGCTTAAAAGTCAACTTGAGTTTGCATGCATGGCGAATTTTGGTTGAAATTGTGAAGACTTAGTGAAGTTGGTGCTTCTTTCATTGTCAACTGGAGTTCTGAAAAGGGACGCCATATTTAAATTAAAGCATGAAGCATGATTTTGTGAAGTATGGCGAGTTCATCTTTGTCAACTGAAGTTTCCAAAAGAGTCGCCATATTTAGAATATTTAAAAGATTTAAAGCATGAGGTTGAAGTTGGCGCTTCACTTTTTGAATGTCAACTGAAGTCTTAAAAGGGATGCTTTAATTCTTATTTGTAAATTTAATGGATTTTGAAGTATGGCGAATTCAACAAGGATTGTCAACTGAAGTCAAAATCGCATGGTGCTTTAAATAAATTTGCAACTAAAGATTGGTGAGGCGCCCTAAAGCATGATGCTTTATTTAGCTTATTTTAGTTTCAGTTAACTAAAATTGAGGTCCAATCATAAGCCAAGCGCCATTTTTCAAGGTTTAATGCTTTGTGCGAATTTCAAAGATGAAAGTCTATTTATTCAAGCATTGGCGTCCATTATTTCTTCATCACAAGCTTCGAAATATACATTCTTCTTGAGCGAGCAGCGATTTGAAGGTGCTATAGGTGTCAGAATTCAGTGTTCTTCATAGCAACGGATTCAGATTGTTCAGAGGAAGAAGATTCAAGACTTTGTTTTCACTTTGCATGCAGGTTTCATCAAGTTCCAAAAAGAGATTGGCGAATTCTTTAGAAGTAGAACAAACAAAACTTTCTATCTTTTGTCTTATTTCTTCTATTTCTCATCTTAGGTACTTTCTTCGAATATCAAAGAAAACGGAAAAATATTCAGAGTTTGATCATCTAGGTTTGCATACTTCAGCATCAGCAGCAAAACCTATGTCTTAGATTTTTTCGAGAAAATTACCCCGCAGCCTTCATTCTGAAGCTCTGTGCTTTTTTCAAAGATTTCTTTGCATGTGGGATAAAATCACATCTTTTTGAAAATCGCATCGTCTGGGTTTGTTCAAAATTTCGTTGTGCACAAAACCCATGTTCCAGATTTTCTCATGAAAAATTGCCTTGGGAAGCTCTAAAAACACCTGCAATTCTCGACTGAAGAATCTTTGCATGTCAAGCTAAAGGGCGTATTTTCACAATTCTGACGTTGTGGGTTGTCTTAGAATCATTTTCCGGACAAAACCCACGTCTCAGAATTTTTGGTGAAAATTATCCTCCGACAGGGTATTTTTAGCCTCATTAGGAGCCATTTTTGCTTTCTGGAGAAAGTTGTTAGAACATAGCCGTGTTCACAGTCAACGGGCAAGTTTTTCAGAAGGCAGTTCAACTAGACTGAATTCAAGACCAAATCGGTCTAAATTTAGGTTTTCATCAGAGCAGCTGACAATGAAGCGTTAAGTTGCAAAAGGAACAGAGATCACTTCATTTACGGAGCCGCCAAAGTCACTTAGATCCTGTGCCATTATCTTCGTGAAGATGGTACCTATGCTGATCTTAATGGCTGTGCAAACTAAGTTCCATAAGCATGTTCGTGATATCTTGATGGAGATTCTGGATCACATCTCTGTAATGACAAGAAAGCAACTATAAGCAGTTAAGGATGGTGACGTTGAGTGCCAGAGGCAGGTCATCATCGTGGAGAGAATCAAAGTGCCAGAAGACAGTGTCATCAATTAGTTCCTAGACGACTTGATGGACAGTGATGATCTAGAGTGATCAGTCAGTAATGATCTGCCAGTTGGGACCTACAGTTAATTTCGAGGATTGAGTCATGAGCAACAGTTAACTCGACTTTCAGTCTTGAGTTCATTTACTGACTTCATACATGCTTATCTTTTCCTTGGGATTATCTTCACAGGAGTTAGGGTTAGGGTTTTCAGTTAACTGAGGGTAGTGTCCAGTTAACTTTGCTTTAAATAAGGACGTGCATGCTTGCACATTGTCCATTTAGGTTAGATGTACCGGTTAACTGATGGTAGTTTTCCAGTTAACTGTATAGTTTATTTTATTAAGGTTTAGTAATAATCTTGCATGCATTGCAAGACTGTAGTTGACTCAAGGTGATTTTAGGGTTCCCTACACCTTTTGATGTCTATATAATAAGAGCTTTTGCTCATTTGTAATTAACTTTTGCACGAGAGAGAAATAAATGCTGTGCCTACCTTGCCCTCAATATTGCTCTTTTTGTATCTGTTCATGCGTTTTTGCTATTATAATGAATTGTTATGCCACATAGGGTTTCATGCAATTATAATGGTGAATTCTTTCCATAGTTAGATCAAATCTGTTTTCATGTTCAATAATCTTGTTCAGATTGAGATGATAGTTGTGCCACCTTGCCTTCAAGTAGAGAATTTGCACTTGGTTATCGTGTGTTGTTGTGAATAATAAACTTATTCGGATTGAGCTGATAGTCGTGTCACCTTGCCTTCAAGTTGAGAATCCGCATTCAGTTTATCGTGTGGTGTTGTTACCAATAAGCGTGTTTAGATTGAGCTGATAGATGTGCCACCTTGCCTTCAAATTGAGAATCTACACTCGTTTATCGTCTGATAGTCAAACCTTGCTCCGTTTCCTCATGCTCTGTTTTTCTTGAGAAAACTAGATAGAATTTAAGTAATTAAGTTTAGTTGTAGTTAGTAGTCTGCAAAACCAGAAAATACTCAGTTGCAACGTATATAGTTTTCGAGAAATCCTTGTACCTCTACAGCTGAAACAAAAAGATAGGATATAGTTTAGTTTATTTCCTTTGCAAGTACTTTTGTCAAGCACAACGAGGGAGCTTCCCCTCCTAATTTGAAGAGCACTCATTGTGTAGTGTGCATAGCTGTCCGTACCAACTCTTACTCCAGTGGTGCTAGTTGTTACGCCAACACATACACCAGCTTGAGCAGGTCTTTCACTGCCGAAACTAGCCTTAGATTTTGAGGGTTTCTGTCCTCAAATCTGTTTCTCAGACCTTCTGGTACAATACTAGCAACATCTCTGTAAGCAGCCAACTCCAACCTAAGCAAATGAGCTTCCAAAAATGAACTTTTATTAGTCTCTTCTCCAAGTTAGGGCGACCAAAGCCCTAAATCTAAAATCCATGCCTCAACATTTGCTTTATTTGATTTAAATCAGATTTTACATAAAAAGATTAGCCTTTCATTTTAATTTTTACCTCAACACCTTGCTTGGGCGACCTCACCTTATTCAGCCTTCAAAGGCATTTATTTGCTTTAAAACAACATAAAGTAATAACACTAGGCGCCAAGGTACTTTTATGTGCCCCTTTTGACCCTCAATAATAAAATTTAAATTTATTTTATACGAGACCACTTTTCGAAGCATAAATCAAATATTTAAATGATTTAACCTTAGTAACTTTATACCAACTGAATTAATGTTGTTGTGACAAGCTTAACCTGGTCCAGCCACCAGAAGTAGACTTACTATTTTTAGTAAGTACTAAAAAAAAGCAAGTGACTTCCCAAAAGCTCAAACTGGAGAAATACTGATATGCGCCAGAAATACTAATATGCGCCAGAAATACTAATATGCGCTGAGATGCACTATAGAAACTCATTGTAGAAATACTGATATTCACCGAGACACACTGTAGACAATGAGCACCAGACTAGTACTGCTAAAAATAGAAAGTCTCCCAAAATACTAAAAACCCATAGAAAGTACTAGCACAAGGCATTAAAGCTCATCGGACAACTTCCACTCGTTGCCCGAACAGGAAACCCTACACTGCTCTGTCTGTCGGACCAGTTACTAAATATAACACTTACTAAAAATAGTAAGTGTGTCAAAACCAAACTAATCCAAAAGAGGGCATTGAAAATGGGGACATTACAGTGATTCTAACATGGTATCAGAGCTTCAGATTTGAAAGCCTCTTCTCAAATCTAGGAGATAATCATACTTGAGCTATTGCAAGGTTGCGAATCTTGGTGGATCTTGAATAGTTGAGTATGCTCTTCTCTTGCATCATATGATCGCTTGAAGAATCAAAAAAACTTGAAAGAAATACCAAATTTGGTTTTTTTTCTTTGTGGATTTGTATTGCAAGTTCATTTTGGAGCATATTGGTGCAAATCTAAGCTCACTATTGAGTTTAGAATGTCCAAGAAATTCAGATGTAGCTTTTATTTCACTCAATTTTGCCATTGTATAATGTAGTTGCAAACTAGGGTTTGAAGCTTAGATCTAGTGAACAGCTTTTTATTGAAGCAGTTATAGCCAAAATGGATGCTACCATTGCATTTAGATGGCCCAAAAACCCCTATTTTCATATAAAATTTGTCCATTTTAGACGAATTTAATTTTTGGCAAATTTTTATTTTGCTAGAAGTGGTCACTATAGGGTAAATTCAACATTTTTTTCAAAAATCCAGAACTTATGATCCAAAAGTCAATTTTTTGCAAACAAGATATTGTTCGAAAGTTGGTTTTGTGTACTTTCTATTTGTGTAGGTTTCATTATCAAATCTAACTACTGGTGAAGGTTATTGTTGTTTGAAGTCAAATCTCCCATTTGGACTTCTGAGCCCATAAGGTTTTGCACGTTTATCCAATTTTTGTGATTCTTGTAGCATTGGAAAGGTATTGAATAGCTCTACAATTATATCTAAATTTTTTTTCCAAATTCAAACCCAAGTATCTTTTATTCAGATTTGTGCATATTTGCATTTTTTTTGATAACTTGGACATACTAACACCTAGAGAAGTTTGGTCCTTTTGGGAAGGCTTCATTTTCAGTCTAAATCATATTGAAAATGAAATTTCAGATTGTGGATCTCGTTTTGAGATATTGTTGTAATATTCCATTTTTGATCCATCTTGGCATTGTAAACACACTAAATATAAAGTGTCAAATCACATATTGCTGGGGGGTTTCTTGATTGAGTGATTTGGGGGGTCTCTTGGTGCATTCTTTTGATATGTTTGCTAGTGCTCTTCTTTTTCATGGATCATTCTAAGGTTCCTTTGCTCACATCATATAATTATTCAAAATGCATGGAGTATTCTAATGACTGAAGGTCACTCTCTATATGTTGAAAATAAGGTACCTGAACCTACAAATGCAGATAAAAAGATAAAATGGATGATTGAACATACCAAAGCTCTTGGATGTCTTCGTAAACTTGTTTCTCATGATTTATTGTTTCAAATTGAATCATGTAAAAAATTTCATGAAGCTTGGAACAAATTGAAAACATTGTATGGTACTACAAATGAAGTAAGAGGCTATCAAATTGATAATGAAGCGATGAGCCTTGATCCTAAAAACTTTGACAACATCCAAGACTACATCACTAAGTTTAATGATCTAAGAGAGAAATGTAAAGCATGTGGAATTGATAAGGACATTCAATTGGTCTACAATACATTGAACAAACTTGGTCTTGATTATGTTTCTTTTGTTTCTAGCTTTCATACTCATAGGTTGACTATGGGGTCTGCATATACTACACCTTCATTTGTATCATTTTCTAAGATGCTAATACATGAGCAACAAAAGCTTATCTCAATGGGTCTCATCAAGTCATCCAAATCTCAAGCATTGTTGGCTAGTCAAATGAAAGAATCAGAACATATTGATAAGAAACAAAAGAAAGCAACAAATAATCCACATTCAGATCAAGCAAAGAATAAATCCTCTTCCAAAGAGAAATCATTTAAGAAGGAGAAGTTACTTGTTCATATTGCAAGAAGCTTGGACATGATGAACATTCTTGTTATGAGAAGGATATTGATGAGTTGAAACATCTTCTCAAAAAGAATCAAATTGATTTGCCTTCTAAAATGTCTAAGTCATCTACTTCTTCTTCTTCTTCAAAACAATCTAACAAGGACAAAGGTCATGCTAGTTTGGCTTCTACATCAGGTAATAAAGGGAAAGCTCTTTGTGCTACTATAGGTCTTGGATCAGGGAGATGGCTTCTAGATTCAAGGGCATCTCATCATATGGCATTTTCACAATCTATATTCTCTTCTTTTGAGCCTTGTACTATGTCTCCTATTTTGATGGGAAACAATACATACATGAGTGTAATTGGGAAGGGATCTATCAATATTGGGGAGGGCACTTTCAATGATCTTTTGTGTGTACCTCATTTGTCAAACAATCTTCTTTCCATATATCAAATTACACATGGTGGAGACGGAAGGACTGTGGAATTCACTCCTGATTCAATTATCATTAGACTTGGAGAGTATAGAGATTATTGCTATTGGGATGGTTGATCGTTCATCTCGGTTGTAC
This sequence comes from Sequoia sempervirens, assembly GCA_007258455.2. NCBI lineage: Eukaryota > Viridiplantae > Streptophyta > Pinopsida > Cupressales > Cupressaceae > Sequoia > Sequoia sempervirens. The sequence goes on along the minus strand of VDFB02131944.1, from coordinate 147,737 downwards.
ACCTTCGCATATTTTGCTTCTGATGATGACATTGTTCCTTCGGTTGTTGATCACACTTCTAGTGTGAACCATGATTTTGAGGAGACTTTTGGTTACTTGAACTTGGGGGTTCTCACATCGGATCTCGTTCTTGAGCCTTGCATTTCATCTCCTCCATTTACTGTTGCAGTTGATGATGCTTGTGTTGCTACAGTGTTGGCTTCTTGTGATTCAATGCAATAGGATCTACATCATCTTCCAGCTACATCTACTTCAGATGCCTACTTGACAAACATTGGCAAGTTGTTTGTTGAGTCTCCTATTTGAAATTTGGGAGACATCATTGATTGCATACATCTTCTCTTTGATGAAGATGACTCTTCTTTAGTTGTTGCAAGGGTGTAATATCCCAAGCAATGTTTGTGCAAAATTTCTGACTTTTCAACACACAAAATGATGCCCTAATTTTTTATTTTTTTTTCTACTCAAAACCCTAATTTGCTTATGCAATTTTCTGAGTTTATTTAAGTATGAACAGCAATATATTTTCATCCAACAAATGCCAAATCGATAGTAGATCATAAACAGCATGAAACCAATAACATAGGGTAACAAAACATCCACCAATATAAACCAAAACTTTTAATATTCAAATGTTCAAACTACTGCTATAACCCAGATTTAACTAATGATACACATTACATAATGCAACGGGCTCCAAACATGCCCAGCAACACATAGAAGTCTACTGATATGAAGTAACCCCAACTTATGCAATAAAATGTCCTCCTAAACTAACCCTAGCTGGGCGAAATTGCTCCAGCCAACTCCAATGCAAATCACAATGCAAATCTATGATTTAAATGAGTAAAACCTTACCAAAGGGTGTGCTGGCCTATTGATTTGTTGATAGGGTTTGTCAGTTGCCACTCTTGAAAGATTTGAATAATACCACCCAACTTGCACAATTCGCCCCTTCAACAAGATGCCTTAATGCTGATGCAAAAATTGAATGTGATCCTAGCAAGAATCACCATTGAAGCCCATGTGAACCTCCGTCATAAAGTCCTCCATTGAAGAAGCTAGTTTCATCCAACTTCTCCTATATTCATAAGGGTTTTCATCCTTAGAATATTCGCCAAAGTGCAGATCATAAAAGCAGATATAAAATTCGTTCATGATGAAAAGCCTCCAAATGGATCTTGTATTTATATCAAACTTCCCCTTGTCCCTCTAATCTGACCGACCTAATTTGGGCCCCAAAAATCAAATTTTTTTTTAATCTTTTTTTATTTATTTTTTATTTTTTATTTTTTAATTATTTATTTTTGCTCATCCAAAAGGGACATTACAATCCTCCCTTCCCAAAATTGCTTGTCCTCAAGCAATGACAAGCATATCACCACCTAGATCCCATATCATCTCACTACCATATGTATCGAAATTGAGAAGATAGTTGTACTTCAAGGAGCTGTCAACACCAACCAATCCTCCAACCTCAAAGGTTTCCACGTGAATGTGCAAGCTGCCCTTCATAGGTGACTGGAAAAACATATCAGCCCCTCTTATGTTGCTGTTATAAATCACAACTTTTTTCCAATTGAAAATCAGACTCAAGTGAATGCAAGTATCATCGACAATGTCATATGATGATAGAGTATCATCCATACGCCATTCCCCAATGGTGAAGCAATGATCCCAACCTCTCCAAAACATTCAAACAGCTTATGTCTCATGGTTATGCTCAGAAATATGACTGCTGTCATAAAACAGAAAATCAAAACTTACATCATACCTATTTGTAGCGTCTTCAAGGGACTCAATCAATTCTTCATCCTTTGTTAGTTCTCCATTGCTAAGTGCTGGTCCAACATGAGTTTCTCCATGAAAATCACAAGCCTTAAGGTTGATCCTCTTGGTTCTCATAACATGATAATGTGAAGATAAAGGACTGCTGTCATACATCAGAAAATCAGTCCTTGCCTCATGTACAAGTGCAATGTCTTCCTCAAACTCCATCAACTCTCCTAGACCTATCATGTGCACATCAGAAATTTCCTTCTCTAGATTACAAATTAACCAATCAAGGAACTCGTTAATCTTGGAGCAAAGGAACTCAAATGTTTCTTGATCAACCTCTATGGATTTTTCTTCTCTTATTTCAGTTACAACCTTTATCATTCCAATGCCATTAGTGCTTTCATGATACACATGCAATTTCTCCTCATGAGGGTCAATCTTAAATGCATCATTCTTCACAATAGCATAGCCAATAACATCATCACATGGTTCAATTACTTCCATACCTGAAGCTTGGTTGGCTACTTCTTGGATATCACCCGGAATTAGTGACACCTCTGCCTTTATTTCGAGCTCTTCATACCCAATAGGAGTTTCCCCTACCTCCACTTCATCAATTTTTTGTCGGTACACACAATCATTAGGAACCAACGAGCAATCTTCATCTTCAACTTGCTTATAGGGTTCCTCTTGTTCTTGTTTCATGATGTCTTGTGACTTCAATTTTTCTTTTTGCTCTACAACTTCCTCTTCTTTAGCTATTTTTGAATCTTCCTCTTCCTTTCTTTTCCTCATGTAGTAACCATCAAAAGATTTTGTATCCTTGATAGTCTCAGGTTCACCTAAGTACGCATAAAAGATTCTAATAATCTCCTCACTCACGGGTATAGCCAATCCCGCCAATCTTACCTATTCTTGGTATATCAGCAGATCCTTACACTTTTAATACTTTTCATACCATCTAGCAATTTTGGAGACCGCAATTTCATCCTCCTCCTCACTCATTTGCACAATTGAACCCATAAGCTAGCAGGATTGTGGCTCTTATACCATTGTAATATCCCAAGCAATGTTTGTGCAAAATTTCTGACTTTTCAACACAAAATGATGCCCTAATTTCTGATTTTTATTTTCTGCTCAAAACCCTAATTTGTTGATGCAATTTTCTGAGTTTATTTAAGTATGAACAGCAGTATATTTTCATCCAACAAATGCCAAATCGATAGCAGATCATAAACAGCATGAAACCAATAACATAGGGTAGCAAAACGTCCACCAATATAAACCAAAACTTCTGATAGTCAAATGTTCAGACTGCTGCTATAACCTAGATTTAACTAATGATGCACAATACATAATGCAATGGGCTCCAAACATGCCCAGCAACACATAGAAGTTTGCTGATATGAAGTAACCCCAACTTATGCAATAAAATGTCCTCCTAAACTAACCCTAGCTTGGCGAAATTGCTCCAGCCAACTCCAATGCAAATTACAATGCAAATCTATGATGAAAATGACATTAAAACCCTACCAAAGGGTGCGCTGGCCTACTGGTCTACTGATAGGGTTTGCCACCCTTGAAAGATCTGAAGAATACCACCCAACTTGCACAATTCGCCCCTTCAACAAGATGCCTAAATGCTGATGCAAAAACTGAATGTGATCCTAGCAAGAATCACCATTGAAGCCCATGTGAACCTCCGTTGTGAAGTCCTCCATTGAAGAAACTAGGGTTTTGTCCAACTTCTCCTATATTCATAAGGGTTTTTGTCCTTAGAATATTCGCCAAAGTGCAGATCATAAAAGTAGAGATAAAATTCGTTCATGATGAAAAGCCTCCAAATGGATCTTGTATTTATATCAAACTTCCCCTTTTCCCTCCAATATAACCGACCTAATTTGGGCCCCAAAAATCGATTTTTATTTTTAATCTTTTTTGTTTTAAATTTTTGCTCGCCCAAAAGGGACATTACAGACTCAAGCCTCCAGGATCACCTACAAAACCAAAAACAACCTCCTACAAGAGAGAAAAGCAAGAGCATAAATTTGCAATAATGGATGAAAGATAATATGGCCAATATGCAATACTCAAGATTGCAATGGTATTGGATTAGAATCGAATGGAATTGAATTACAAATGAGAATCCCTTGGTTATATAGCCAAGGTGAGACATAGGATTAGACAGGATCATGACAAGTGTCTTAATCCTATGACATGAGACAACTAACTTGACATAAAAGTAAAAAAGATAAGATCTAGACATGACAACTAAGTCTTCTAAAAAGAATCTTAGGGCCTACGTAAACTTAACATGTGAATATGTCCCCTAAGTTCCTAGTGAGTGAATTAACTTCTCAATGAAGAATGAGAAAACCAAAACCCCATACGAGGAAAAAGACCCCCCATAAGACAGAAGAATAAGAGAGACCATGCAGCCTCCCCTCAATGTTGAGTCTCCTGCAATGGTAGAAGCTCAACATTGAATGTTGAAGATGATCCAATCTCGTTGAACAACGTTCCTCCCCTTAGAAAGAAACAAAACCAAGATGACATGCAGGATTTCTTCCCATTCTTGAAAGGAAGATGTGGGAATAAGAATGATATGTGATGTCTCTAAACTACACTCAAGTGTCTCCATGTCAATACCAAAAGCTGACACACTCCAATTAGGCGTTCTAATCCACAACTGAAGATGTCAATCCAGAATCTAGTAGAGATGAATGTAGAACACAATTTAAAGACAAGTATGCCTCCTCTAAAGACAAAGAAGCCTCCTCCAAATGTTGTCCAAAAGTATCCACACTCATGTCAAACTAGGAAGAATAATCGTGTAGAGAATGAACAAGAGGGTCAGAGTATTCCCTTTGTCATGTCCCCGATTGGGACCTTTCTCCAGCTAGCGGAAGAAAGCATTTTTAAATGCTAATTTAAAATAATATTAATATAATAATATTCTTTAAAACAATATTAAATAATAAATTTAAATTATTAAAAATAATATTTTAATTTTGTATCTAAGCCGACCCTCATGGTTGGCGCTAAGAATAATATTTAATTTTTATTTTTGGCCGACCACCTCCAGTGAGCATCTACCAGCAGGTATTTATGCTTGTTTGTTGAAGTTGTTTCATCATCACAAATTGGACGAACAAATCACGATAGACTATTAGGGACATAGCCCCTTAGTGTCTTCCTCCTTCCTCTGCATGAGACGAAAACCTCATTGAGTGCGTCAAGGAAGGGACGATCATCCCCCCAACAACTGAGCTCCGCATTTCATTTTTAGCATTTCGCCTTGTATCTATTTGTCAACTTTTCACTGAGTTAATTGTTGTCCAAATCAATCTTGGAGGCGGCTAAGCACTAGCACCGAGCAGAAGCTTTCAACAGATTCCAAACACAGACACGGCAACTCCTTGACTCTCATCGATGTTCATTGACCACACCACGCGGGAACCAAGACAAGTCCGTGCCATCGCTAATCTTTGGAGTTGTGAGTTATATCGCTGTCAGGTTATGTTCTCGACTGGAACTGATATGGAAATGCAATTCAGCTAAACTTTGTGCTCTCCAGTTCCCTAGCCACCATACTCAGGCCACTCATACATTTGCGCCTTTCTGGTGAGTCACCCAACACAGAACATCCGTGTATCATCACGCCACATGATTCAAGAGATACGTGAGATCCCAGGAGTCTAACTAGGGTAGCTACATTCTAAGCATCGACACTCTAAGCGGTTATCATTTCATATTTCAGCGAATTCATCTTACTAAGGTGTCGTCAAAGTCTGCTCTATACAACCAATATATATACACTGAGATCTTAACTCTTGAATTCCAATAATTATGTGCATTGAATTGGATTGGGACAGTGAATTGTTTGTTATCTGGCGACTACTGTGATTTCTAGATTATTGTTATGAAACTCCTTATATTATTCTCTCTGAAGTTTGTATCTTAAGATGTTCAAGACTATTATTTTGTATCAAACCCTATAGCTGAAAATTGCTAATTACTATCAAATCTGAGCTTGAATATTGTCCATATCAAAACAGATATTTGTTGTTTAGTGTTTGGCTTCTTAAAGTGGTATCAGAGCAGGTGTGTCCTACCAACCTAAGGGTCTTTTTTTTGCGCACACAGATCAACATTGGACTAGAGTAAAAGAGGACCTTGGAGAAAAAGCATGGATTGGCAACCTAAATTCTTACCTAGGGTAGAAGACAAAGGTCCTGTTCAAGAGCTATTGCTAAAAGCATGAAAAGAACTAGAAGGGGTATCCGTTTGAAGCTGCTAGAATTTTGGACCAATACCAAAGTTTTCAGATCATGCAAAGGCTTGTGTTCCCCTTGATGTGTACTTTAAGGCACTCAAGTGCCACTAGCCCCACAAAGGAGGACTTTATGACTACATAAGACAAAAGAGGAAAGAAGAGGAAGATTCAGAAATTGCCAGGGAAGAGATTAATGGGCCGGAGCCAGAAGAATCATTCTTGAAACAAGAAGAGCCCAAAGTGATGGAACTTGAAATAGTGAGGGGTACATTAGAGCCAAACACACAAGAGGAGGAAGTTGTAGAATTGATTGAGACCCTTGAAGGCACTAAAGTGGAGCCTGAAGTGGAGGAGATTTCAGCTGTGCATGAGGGGGTCAAGGAAGATGTGAGGAGAGTAGAGCAGGAAGAAAAATTGAAGCTGCATGTTGATAATGATGATGGTTTGTTGATCCCTAATGATTGTGTGCACCGGCAGAAAATTGACGAAGTGAAGGTGGGAAAGACTCCATTTGTTGAAGAGCTCGAGATGAAGGAAGAGGTGTCTCTGATTTCAAGTGACATCCAAGAAGCTGCCAGCCAAGCTTCAAAGCAAGAAGCAATGTGGAAAGAGAAGTTTGAGGGGGTTGAAGGCACTAAGGAAAGGTATGACAGCTGCCCCGATTTTCTGATTTGGAACAACAGCCTTTGGATTGTGCGCGGTCTTGAGTTGGCAGCCTTTACTCACGAGAAAAATAGTAAGAAGCCTTCTTCCTTTATTTTACGCACCCACGAGAGAACATTTGGAATCCGAAAGTTGATGGGAGTTGGTAGGCTTTAGAGATACATCCATCCTCTAGCGTCCGCTGAACGTGATAGTGCGATGACATGGGATCCAGGAATTGACATGTTTGTTGCACTATTTCTTTGGGATCATGACAAAAGTATTGGCTTGCCGACTTTTACATTAGAGTTGTGCAGTAGAGGTTTGGGGTACAGACACCATACTCTTCATCACTTGTTGGTCATCTCGACATTCATGAACATGAGCTTGCAATTGCTTGAGGGCAAGCAATTCCTAGGACCGGAGGACTGTCATGTCCCCAATTGGGACCTATCTCCAGTTGGCGGAAGAAAGCATTTTTAAATGCTAATTTAAAATAATATTAATATAATAATAATCTTCAAAACAATATTACATAATAAATTTCAATTATTAAAAATAATATTTAAATTTTGTATCTAAGCCGACCCTCATGGTTGGTGCTAAGAATAATATTTAATTTTTATTTTTGGCCAACCACCTCCAGTGAGCATCTACCAACGGGTATTATGCTTGTTCATTGAAGCTGTTTCATCATCACAAATTGGACCAACAAATCATGACAAATTGTTAGGGACATAGCCCCCTACTATTTTCCTTTGAATGAGACAAAAACCTCATTGAAGGGACGATCATCCCCCCTACGACTAAGCTCCGCATTTCATTTCTGGCATTCCGCTTTGTATCTATCCATCAACTTTTCACTGAGTTAATTGTTGTCCAAATCGATCCTGGAGGCGGCTAAGCACTAGCATCAGGCAGAAGCTTTCAACAGATTTCGAACATAGACACGGTAGCACCTTGACTCTCATTGACGTTGTTCATTGACCACCCCATGTTGGAATCGAGACAAGTCTGTGCCATTGCTGATCTTTGGAGTTGTGAGTTATATCGCTGTCAAGTTATGTTCTCGACTGGGACTGATACGGAAATGCAGTTTGGCTAAACTTTGTGCTCTCCAATTCCTTGGCCGCCATACTCAGGCCACTCATACATTCGCGCCTTTCTGGTGAGTTGCCTAGCATAGAATATCCGTGTATCATTGCGCCACATGATTCAGGAGATACGTGAGATCCCGGGAGTCCAACTGGGGCAGCTACATTCTAAGCATCGACACTCTAAGCGATTATCCTTTCAAATTTCAACGAATTCGTCTTACTAAGGTGTCGTCGAATTCTGCTCTGTACAACCGATATATATACACTGAGATCTTAACTCTTGAATTTCAATAATTTTGTGCATTGAATTCGATAGTGAATTGTTTGTTATTTGGCGACTACTATGATTTCCAGATTATTGTTATGAAACTCCTTATATTGTTATCTCTAAAGTTTGTATCTTAAGATGTTCAGGAGTATTATTTTGTATCAGACCCTGTAGCTGAAAATTGCTAATTACTATCAGATCTGAGCTTGAATATTGTCCATATCAAAACATATATTTGTTGTTTAGTGTTTGGCTTCTTACAAAGTCTTTGAGTGACTCTAATATAGACGACACTTCAAGGAGTCTATGGCTAAATTTTGAGACAAAAACTTACATTACCATGGGAGAAAATGTTCATCTGTTGAATGTTGACATTAAAGAGGGCAGAGATGTTGAGTAGCCTACAACTGAAGTCATAACCTCTGGTTCTAAAGATTATGTTTTGTGTTGATGCCCTTGGGATCAATTTTATACATTTTTTATGTCTTAGAATTTTTTAAATTATTTACCAGAAGATTCAATGAACAAATGCCATGTGGAGCAATATTCTCACTACATTGCCAAGGGAGAACAAAACCAGTAGCAGGCAATAAACAACAGTACAACGGTCAATGTTCACATTGAAGTAATTAGAGATGTTGAGCATCCTACAGGTGACATGTTGTAGGAAAAATGAGTCATAATTGGGGCCCTTGGGTAAAATAAATTCACCTTCTTTTATGTTTGAGCACTTTTAAATTATTTACATTCAGATTCAACTAACAGGGGCCAAGTTGAACCAACCCTTCTAAGCTCTAACTATGGTTGCCAAGGGAAAGCAAAACCAATGATGAGAAACAAGCAATAATTTCCAGGCAACAAAGGTTGATAATCAAAAATGGTGAATTCAGCAAACTAGTCCATCTATTGATCAAGTGATCATTATCAGTTTGTTGTTTTAGCTGAAGAAAATTGTTTTGCAGGCAACATCGTGATAGCTGTTAGCTATTCAGTGTAATAAATCTTAACTTGCTGCTTCTAACAAGAATATTGATGAGCCATAGAATTGTTGTTTTAATTAGGGTTATTTCCTCAAATATGTTGACAATTTCATGACATTTCAAACATTTCCAAAGACCCTATAATTAATTATAAAGCATTAGAAGTAATTAACTTATATAATGATAGATAGTTTTTGATGAGGAAAAGCAGGTTTTGATGGGACCCGAAACCCATTACACAACAGTTTTGAAGGGATCCACAACCCTAACAACAAGAATCATGCTGCATCAAAGATAGAACATATACCATCAGCAGCCCAACAATAGCAACACAAAGAATACAACAAGATAAAACAGGCTGCACAAAGGAAAAGCAAGGACCAAAAGCCCTTAAACAAATACAAACAAGTTTTAGCTGGGACCTTAAACCCAAAGGTTTTGAAGGGACCTTAAACCCTCAACCAGGTTTTTTTCAGGACCTTGAACCCAAAAGAGAGCTATCATCAGGTTTTGTCAGGGACCTCAAACCCAAAAACACAACTAGCTGAAAAGCAGCAGCACTCTTGCAGCTCCATCTTCTCACCCCACCATCCACCTCCATAGGATTGGTTCCCCCTCTATAGGAAAGGAAGACGCAAGAGCTTGAACCACCAAAGCCACACACCTCCAGCTCATGCCAGCTCCACCTCAACAGGAACAAGCAAGGAGGACTTTCCACTAAACCTGCAGCATACAACTCCACCTCAATAGGAGCGGACTCTACCTCAGCAAGAGAAAACTTCACCTCTAGAGAAGCCAATTGAAGAATCCAACCAAAAGAAATCACTCCAGTAGCCTCAACACTCACGGAAACCTTAGGTAACAGAAGGGATGAAGACAAGAGAACAAAAATAGAGAGCAAAACAGCCCCCCGCAAAAGGAGCCCACACTCCGGAGTCATCAAAACTAGGGTATACTCCACCCCAAGGAGAAACACTGGCATCCTCAACCAATAAAACAAAAATACCCCCCATAACCAGAATATCATCAAAGAGCAAAGGGGGATTAAATCCACAGACCTGAAGAGCCAAGACAACAAGGACCCAGACCCAGTCTACACCATCAGCCAAACCCACCAGAAGAAGCCTTCAAAAGAGACCAAGAAGGCACAAGAGAAACAGAAAGCAGTAACAGGACTGCAGCCACAGAAAGCCCAACCCCTCCACCAGGAAAACACCCGGGGAAACAGCCACAAAAACAAAGCAAGCAAGAGCTAGCCCACCCCAGCCAAGAAGCTAACAAAGAAAGAACCCTGTCCCAACAGAGAGGGACGCCACAACAGCAAACCAAACACCTCTTCCCTCCAGAGAAAGAGCACCACAACAAAACACCAGAGAAGGAAAAGAATCCATCTCCCCAGTCTAATGCCAACAACGCATCATCTAGAAAAACAAATGCCCCAGGAGCAAAGAAGCCTCCCAAGACCCAACAAGAACTGCCTCCAGCCGGCCACAAAGGGGGAAGGACAACCCTCCAAGAGCTAGCAGCCAGCCAATAGGAACAAACACACCAACCTTAGAGAAGAAAGCCGCTCTCCCAACAGAGAACCTACATCCAGAGACGGTCGAGATACCACCTTCAGATCCATTCCCATTGCACAGCCAAGGAATGGGAACATAGCGACCAAAGCCCCCAGAAGCATCAGAAAAAAACGAACCAAGCACAAGGCTCCAGCTCTCGTCCAAGAACACCACAAGCACCGCACCCCAAGCCCCTCCCAAAGCACCACCCACAGGAAGGCAAAACTCAAGAAGCAAAAAGAGATTCGCGTCCAAAGAGGCTGAAGAAGAAGCCTCCATAGACCGCTCAGCCTCCGCAGGATCATCATCAAGGTCACCCTCATCTTCAACTCCCTCTCCATCGCCATTTTCAAAATTGCAGCCCACTCTCACCCGCCCTCTCTCCATCGCTTGACTTGTGTTTTGCAACAAAAGAAATTGTTACAGGCACAAGTTATGTATTTTATTTTTATTATAAAAAAAACAAAAGTGTGCCTACAACTCCCTTAGCAGGTCGCGGCCTACAATGGGGGCGCAGCCCCTTGGAGCCGAGCCTCACAAGGTTGTGTGCAACCCTAACCCTTTTTAATGATAGATAGTTGCATATGTGTGTGATTGTTGTTAAAATGTGATGAAAATGAAATGTTATGATAAATCATGTTGATTATGACGAAAAAGTGTTTTGTGTAGAAGCTAATCTTAAATGCAGCAATGAGGAAGCAATCAACCGAATTCAATGGCATGCAGCCACAGGAGTTGGTAGCTCACAGCCGAAGAAACATGAATCTGCAGCGAAGGGAGCAACACTTGAAGCCAAGTCACCTATAGACTGTTGGACATTTAAGACTTTCCGCCAACTATTAGGGGACTTTGCTACAAGGTCGCAAACTCTTTTTTTGTTGCCAGCATGAAATATGCTAACCAAATTTTTTGATGATTTGACACACATAGCCAGAGATAGATAACTGGATTAGCATTAGCATCAAACTGAAATCTGAACTTGGAAATGAAAACTACTCAACGTCAAGAATGTGCACTCAAGATCCCACTGAGGGCGAGGTGCTAACATATGACGGAGTCTTAAAAATTGAAATTATAAACTGATAGGCGGATAACCAGCCATGAGAACATTTCCACGCTACCACCAAACAGTGGGGGGAAAAATTACAATTAAGAACAATTCATCCGCTGCGGCGGGCATCCACAAAGCTGTGGGGATTCACCACTATGAAGTGGGTATAAGAGAGTTACAAACAGATTGTCCACGCTGGCGGTAAACCATCCAGGGGTAATTTAATGTCAAAACAGAAAGTAATTGTAGAACTGAAAGATTGGTTGGATTAGTAATGCTTAATCTCAACCTTACAAATTTAACTCTGCAAATTACAAGGTACAATGATAAGGAATGAACCTTAGATATAAAGTATGAACTTTTACAATGATATAACTCTCAAATACTGAAGTATATGATCAAAAACTGGAAATTGCAACAATCTGATATAAAAATCAGAATTCTGGAAATTCAACCAGCAAACTGTGAAATCATAAAATGCTCATAAGTTGATCAATTTACCTCCGAATGATGTGATATCAGTTGCAGATGTTTTCTAGAAGTGTGGCGCCCAAGATGCAAATCAGAAACCAACTCCAAAGGCTCCAGATTATTTAACACGAATCCCAATGCACTTCTAAATGGTACGGCCTCCTTAGAAAATCGATTTTGCAAAATAAAAATTAATACTTGGAATTAAATTCCAATTCTTTGTGGAAGGTGGCGCCTTGAGTCAACAAATGGATTGCCAGAATACCCAAAACAAAATAAAATTCACTCCAAAAGATATGAACAAAAATCAGCTTCAGCTGTAGCAAAACCAGGAAACTCAAAACTGTGAAAATACTCAAAATTCTTCAATCTTTGATGCTCAATCTGCTAGTCTGATGTGAGAAGCAGAAATGTTCCAATTAGGTGTTGTATTTCAAACACGAAATTGGGAAGGGGCTAGGAGGTAGCATCCTCGAAGCAACAACAAAATGTCCATAGTCATTTTGACAGCATAACAGTAAGGTAAGCAATGGATGAAATGCTGGAGCAAAAGCCTTCAATAAATAAGAACTCACAAAACTCTTCAATTGCCTGAGAAGCAGCTCAAAAGACACAAGAGACCTTTCCAATTCCCAAAGACCAATCAACTTCTCAAGTGGCGTCCCAAAAGCCTCCAAGAATTTCACTTTATTTAATAATATAAAAGTGGCGTCCACTTTTGCTCAAGGAAATAAGTTCTTAATAAAATTAATAAAGCTCTTAATGAAGGCGTACCCTTCATGGCCCCACTTTAAAAACAACTTAAGTTATCTCCTTAGGCCAAGGGGGGTGTCAACAGTGAATTAAAACATATTGCCTTCAATTAAATATTTTTCACCAATTAAAGCTTTCTGAAGACCAAACCATAATAACAATAACTGCTCCAACTACAAAGGACTAAGAATAGACAACTGCAACTGCCACAACTAGCATTTACTAAAAATAGTAAATAACATGAAATGCCACAAAACTCCAAGCCACGAAACCCTAATTTCACCTCATTCCAGTCTACGGGTTCCGGAATAGACTGATGAATTGCAATGCTGATCACTGATGAGAAGGGGACATTACAGTCCGCCCTCCTCGAAATTGCTTGTCCTCAAGCAACTGAAAAGATGGATGCAACAAAATCTGTTCACCTTCCCACGTAGCATCTTCCAAAGGCAAATTCCTCCATTTAACCAAATATTCTTTGATTGTCCTTCTCCTCAAAGAACGTTCTCTAGTATCAAGGATTTCATCAGGAATCAACACTAACTGACCTTCCTCATCCAATGGAGGTAATTCTGATGTAGCCACCACATTGTGTCCAATTGCCTTCTTGAGGCGAGACACATGAAAAACATTATGTATTTTGCTTTCAGCTGGAAGCTCCAACTCATAAGCAACTTCACCTATCCTTTTGGTGATTTTGAAAGGACCATAAAAACGTGGCTTCAACTTTTCTGCACCACTCTTCTTGAGAGAAGATTGTCTATATGGCTGAAGCCTCAAATAGACCATGTCCCCAACTTCAAAAGACCTTTCAACACGCTGCTGATCAGCGTATAACTTCTGCTGATTTTGAGCATGTTGCAGATTTTCCTTGAGAGCTTTCAAGATGTCTTGGCTTTGTTGTAACATATCCAGTGCTTGTGGAGCTCTACTATCACCAAACACTAAATCAACAAAATTAGTAGCCTCATAACCATAAAGAGCCTTAAAAGGAGACATCTTAATTGACATGTGATAAGAAGAGTTGTAACAATACTCTCCTAAATGAAGCCATTTAATCCAAGCTCGCTGCTGTCCTGAAACATAGTTCCTTAGGTAGCCCTCTAACCACTTGTTAACAATTTCTGACTGCCCATCTGTTTGTGGGTGATAACTAGTGCTTGGAGTAAGCACTGTCCCACTCAATCTGAAGATCTCCTGCCAAAAGACACTTAGGAACTTGCTGTCCCTATCACTGACAATAGTTTTAGGCAACCCATGCAAACGGAACACCTCTCTAAAAAACAATTCAGCCACTTGAGCTGCTGTAAATGAAGTGGTAACAGCAAAGAAATGAGCAAATTTCGTTAGTCTATCAACCACAACAAATATACAATCACGTCCTTGCACCTTGGGCAACCCCGTGATAAAGTCCATGGCAATACTTTCCCACTTCTGATTTGGAATGGGCAAAGGCTGAAGTAGACCAGCTGGATAAGAGTGTTCATTTTTATTTCTTTGACAAATAGGACACTCTCTAATGTAGTTCAAGACTTCTTCTTTCAACCCTTTCCTAGTGAATCTTTCACGAATCTGCTTATAAGTCTTGAAAATCCCTTGATGACCAGCAAGGGGAACATCATGAAACGATTGTAGAATCTTCTTCTTAAGCTTAGATTCTTGCACTAAAAAGATTCTATCTTTATAATAAATTAATCCATCAACCAACTTATACCTTTCATCAACCAAATGACCTTCTAACAAGCTGGTTGCAAACTGATTTTTAACATAATCAGCAGCAATTAATTCCTTCCAATCTGCTGATAACTCACAAATTGACTGCAAATGAGGCCTTCTTGAAAGAGCATCAGCCACTATATTATTTTTTCCTTTGACATATTCAATGTCAAAGTCATATGCTTGGAGTTTACTTACCCACTTTTGCTGCCTTTCATTCAATTCCTTTTGGCGCATGAAATGTTTAAGACTATTGTGGTCAGTCTTAACAACAAATTTACTTCCCACCAAGTATTGACGGAATTTAGACAAAGCATGCATGATGGCAAGCATCTCTTTGTCATAAATAGAGTAAGTTTTTTCTGCCCCTCTCAACTTTCGGCTCTCGAAGACAATAGGGTGTTTGTCTTGCATTAGGACAGCTCCAACACCTTCTCCTGAAGCATCACATTGTAATTCAAAAGGTTTTGAAAAATCCGGAAGTGCCAACACTGGACACGAACTCATGATTTGTTTAAACTTATCAAAAACCTCTTGTGCTTGCTTAGTCCAAAGAAAAGCTCCTTTCTTTGTAAGATCTGTCAAAGGTGTTGCTTGATGAGAATAACCTTTTACAAATCTTCTATAGAATCCACATAACCCTAAAAATCCTCTCAAATGAGAGATATTCTTTGGAGTTGGCCAATCAAGAATGGCCCTTATCTTTTCTGGATCCACTTTCACACCCTTTGAACTGATAATGTGACCAAGATATAAAAGTTCTGTCAACCCAAACTCACACTTTGATTCTTTGGCGAACAAACATTCCGCCTCTAAAATGTTAAGAACTTCTTCCAAATGCTTAAGGTGCTCTTCCCATGACTTACTGAATATGAGAATATCGTCGAAGAAGATGAGCACAAACTTCCTCAACTGCTGTCTAAAAATCTTGTTCATACAAGATTGAAATGTGGCTGGAGCATTTGTCAAACCAAAAGGCATGACAAGAAATTCAAAATGCCCAAAATGGCATCTAAACGCTGTCTTCTCTATATCCTCCTCCCTCATTCTGATTTGGTGATAGCCCGAACGAAGATCAATCTTTGAGAAGAACATTGCCCCATGGAGCTCATCAATAAGCTCATCAATCCTAGGGATAGGATATCTATTCTTGATGGTTTTCTGATTTAATGCGCGGTAGTCAACACACATACGCATTGTACCATCTTTCTTTTTGACCAGCACTACTGCAGAAGCAAATGGACTCTTGCTTGGTCTAATGAAACCACTTTCCAACAGCTCCTTGATGGCTTTTTCAATCTCATCTTTCTGCCTCTTTGGATAGTGGTAAGGTGTAGTTATGACTGGTTTTGCCCCTTCTTCTAATTCAATCACATGCTCAGAACCTCTTTCAGGAGGTCTTCCAGGAGGTAAGCTTCCAAAGACTTTGCTCTTCTTTGAAAGTAAGGCTTGAATATCAGGATGATATTGCCTTTTTTCCTCAACCGGATCAGCTGGTAGAACCATACATTCAGCAGCCCATTCAACCTGATCATGGCGGATCAGCCTTTCCATCCTCTTCAAAGACACAATTCGAGGGCCTCCATTTGACATCCCTCTTAGAACAACCTTTCTTCCATTAGACTGAAATTTCAGCTCCATGGTTTGCAAATTCAATGTGATCTCACCAAGAGATCGCAGCCATTGTATGCCCAACACAATATCAGTGTCTCCAATTCCCACCACATAAAAATCATCTTTAATCTCATGATTTCCCAATTGCAAAGAGAGGTTAGGAATCTTCCTTGTGCAAGACATAGTAAAACCATCAGCAACCATTACCTTGAAACCATCAAATTCTTCAGTCTTCAATCCTTTTCTAGCAACTAGTCCTTCATCAATAAAATTGTGAGTTGCTCCCGTATCAATTAGGGCAACTATCCTTTGTGAATTCACAACTCCATGAACCCTAAAAGATTCATTTTTTTGAAAGCTTGATAGTTGTGCAAAAGCACTACCATCTCCCACCTCTTCGGACTTGTCTTCTGGAGCTTCTTCACCTTCACTACTTGCTGATTCGTATTGCTGATCAGACGAATCAGATTCTGATCCATAATCAGAATAGCCCTCCATTCGATTAGCTTTGCCTCTTCCATAGCAGCGATGACCCTTAACCCAAGGATCGCGGCAAGTGTAACAAACTCCATCCTTTCTAAGTTGTTCTTTGAGCTCTTCGGACAGCCTTGGTGGAAACTTCTTGGGCAGATTTGAAGAAGGCTTTTTATCTTTCTTATGGCTGAATGGTTTTGAGTGAAACTTAGGCCTTGGGGCTGCTAACTCCATGCTCCTAGCTTTCTTGATAGCTTCATCTAATGTTGGTGGATCAAATGCTTTGACCCAACCCTTCAAAGGCTCCATTAAACCTTCAGCAAAAAGAACCACAAGTCTTCGTTCAGTAATGTTAGGCACCATTACTGACAACCTCTGAAAATCAGCCACATAGCTTTCTAAGGATCCTTGCTGTTTCAACTGTGCCAATTCTCTAAATCTCAATTCTGGATCTTTGGTGTCAAATCTTTCAATCAACTTATTGGTAAACTCTCCATATGTGCGAACAAGATTATGGCCAAGAGTGACCAAACCATGAGTCCACCATTCATGAGCTATGCCATCTAAATGCAAGGTCGCAAATTTGATAGCATCTTCTTCCGGCATGGGTCTGAGAGAAAGGTAGTTATCTAACTTCTGTACCCATGATCTGGCTGTACACCTATTACTACCATCAAAATGCTCCATAGTAATCTTTCCCAATGCTTGGTAGAAGTCATTTCTAGGTGCCATAGGACGTTGTTCAGTCCTTCCTCCATTTCTTCGGCTCCTTTGATTCATGAATTGATCAAAGGTCCAAGTACCTCTCAAGTCAAGAGGTAAAGAAACGTACTCCATGTAAGCTTGACGAGCATCATCAGCAAAGTTTGGAGTAGCCTCAACTGGTTGTTGCTCTTCCCTTGGTGTGAAAACGGGAAAAAGGGGTCTAGAGGATGACCCACTATGAATTGTAGTATGCTGACCCACAATTCTGTCTCTAGTATTCACCTCAGGACTGCCACTATTATTATTTCCATTAACTCCACTACTTTCTCCAGCTGAGTTATTTTGGGGCTGAATAATACTCTGAGCTGCTTGCTGATCCAACTTGGATAATAAACGGGACATCATGTCTATCATCCCGTCAAACTTCTTCTCCACTCTATCCCTCTCTTCATTATCTCTCCTTACAGAATCTGACATTATTACAGCTGTGTGATCAACCACTTCCACTGAATTATCTGAACCTTCCACTGTTTTACCAAGATCTCTTAGGACTTCTGAGAAGGTATCTGCCTCTGGAACGGGCGGAAACTGATGCTGATTTCTGGCCTGACTTCTGGTGTATGGCCTAGTGTCTCTTTCACTCATCAGTTAACTACTGCAAATTGCCACAGGATGGCAGGGTCTTCGGCTCTGATACCACTGAAATATGCTAACCAAATTTTTTGATGATTTGACACACATAGCCAGAGATAGATAACTGGATTAGCGTTAGCATCAAACTGAAATCTGAACTTGGAAATGAAAACTACTCAACGTCAAGAATGTGCACTCAAGATCCCACTGAGGGCGAGGTGCTAACATATGACGGAGTCTTAAAAATTGAAATTATAAACTGATAGGCGGATAACCAGCCATAAGAACATTTCCACGCTACCACCAAACAGTGGGGGGAAAAATTACAATTAAGAACAATTCATCCGCTGCGGCGGGCATCCACAAAGCTGTGGGGATTCACCACTATGAAGTGGGTATAAGAGAGTTACAAACAGATTGTCCACACTGGCGGTAAACCATCCAGGGGGTAATTTAATGTCAAAACAGAAAGTAATTGCAGAACTGAAAGATTGGTTGGATTAGTAATGCTTAATCTCAACCTTACAAATTTAACTCTGCAAATTACAAGGTACAATGATAAGGAATGAACCTTAGATATAAAGTATGAACTTTTACAATGATATAACTCTCAAATACTGAAGTATATGATCAAAAACTGGAAATTGCAACAATCTGATATAAAAATCAGAATTCTGGAAATTCAACCAGCAAACTGTGAAATCATAAAATGCTCATAAGTTGATCAATTTACCTCCGAATGATGTGATATCAGTTGCAGATGTTTTCTAGAAGTGTGGCGCCCAAGATGCAAATCAGAAACCAACTCCAAAGGCTCCAGATTATTTAACACGAATCCCAATGCACTTCTAAATGGTACGGCCTCCTTAGAAAATCGATTTTGCAAAATAAAAATTAATACTTGGAATTAAATTCCAATTCTTTGTGGAAGGTGGCGCCTTGAGTCAACAAATGGATTGCCAGAATACCCAAAACAAAATAAAATTCACTCCAAAAGATATGAACAAAAATCAGCTTCAGCTGTAGCAAAACCAGGAAACTCAAAACTGTGAAAATACTCAAAATTCTTCAATCTTTGATGCTCAATCTGCTAGTCTGATGTGAGAAGCAGAAATGTTCCAATTAGGTGTTGTATTTCAAACACGAAATTGGGAAGGGGCTAGGAGGTAGCATCCTCGAAGCAACAACAAAATGTCCATAGTCATTTTGACAGCATAACAGTAAGGTAAGCAATGGATGAAATGCTGGAGCAAAAGCCTTCAATAAATAAGAACTCACAAAACTCTTCAATTGCCTGAGAAGCAGCTCAAAAGACACAAGAGACCTTTCCAATTCCCAAAGACCAATCAACTTCTCAAGTGGCGTCCCAAAAGCCTCCAAGAATTTCACTTTATTTAATAATATAAAAGTGGCGTCCACTTTTGCTCAAGGAAATAAGTTCTTAATAAAATTAATAAAGCTCTTAATGAAGGCGTACCCTTCATGGCCCCACTTTAAAAACAACTTAAGTTATCTCCTTAGGCCAAGGGGGGTGTCAACAGTGAATTAAAACATATTGCCTTCAATTAAATATTTTTCACCAATTAAAGCTTTCTGAAGACCAAACCATAATAACAATAACTGCTCCAACTGCAAAGGACTAAGAATAGACAACTGCAACTGCCACAACTAGCATTTACTAAAAATAGTAAATAACATGAAATGCCACAAAACTCCAAGCCACGAAACCCTAATTTCACCTCATTCTAGTCTACGGGTTCCAGAATAGACTGATGAATTGCAATGCTGATCACTGATGAGAAGGGGACATTACACAGCACCTCTGCCATTTGTCCACACATGCCTGTGAAAGCGGATTTTTTATCTCCAACAGTAGAATTAAATTAGGACTTTACTTCTGAATGTAATTTTCGTGTCTTTATTACAATAGTCCTCTTCCTCCTTTGTAGGAATAAGTTGACAAGTAGTATTTAGAGTCCTAATTGATTAGAGTTAAGTTTATTATATATTTCAGAACTTTGTAAATGAAAACAATGATAATCTTTTACTTCATCTACTGTATTTTCTTTTGAATAAGCAAATACAAATCCTTTCATCTGAATCATATCAACTGTGCATGAAAAATTGAATAGATAATTATCTTGTGAGTTAAAGAAGAGTGTTGATACCCAAGCAAGGGACCACTTGAGTTATGATGCTACTCTGCTGTTAAATTAATGATTAGCTTTTTTTTTATGCATCATACTGTTAATTGATAGATGTTATCACCCGTAGCTATAGCTGAATAGTAGTTGTTAATCTATAGAAACAATACTTAGCATTAAACTAGTAACAACAGTTTGTTATGTAGACTTCGTATGCTTTCTTAATGATGTTCCCTTCATACGAATACCTAGAACTTTCCCAACTGTACATACAATACCAGCATCATCTTAAGAAACACATCCCTGGTTGATAATTAAATGTAAACTCCTATTACTAACGATTGCTCAATAGAGGATGATCCAATCCATTGGGTAGATGTGCACATCCAAATATGTTTATTCATAAATGGTAAAATTCTACAGATTTGGATATATAACTAGGCAAGAAATCTTTGAAAATAATAGGTTGCATGCAAGTGCATGAATCTTTTCCTTTCATTGAAAGACATTTGTGAATCTTCCCTCGAACAAGATAGCAACTCTACTTGTGCCTACTCTATATGTATACCATATAATATCATTTTCATCATAGAAACACAGAAATGCATTGTCTGTATTGAAAATTGTTGTTATTATCTAAAGCCATTAACTGTTTACATCTGTCTTCAATTTGTTCAGTCAAAAGACTATTTTCGTGAATACCATTCTAAACATTCCTTTGTATCTCGAACATCCACTAACAATTCTTTGCTCCCAAAGAAAGATCATATTTTATAACACATTTAAAACATAAAACTTCGAATTTTTGTTCCCAGAGATTATGACATGAAATCCAGGATAAATTTTAGGTAACAGAAACATAATTTTCCAAAAAAAAAAAAATCAATTTTCAAGAAAAATTGAAATACTTGCATCTGAAATACATACATTGCTCTTCTATCTGATCTTAGTTGACCCCTCTGTATAAGATCTGACACAGAACCCCGTCCACTGTCTCCTGATTGCCTAGCCATATATCCCTTTATTGCAATCACTATAAATACAACCATCATACCCAATCCTACTGCAAAATTTACAGGAATGTCTCCATTCGGCTGTTTTCATAAGACAGCAGAAGAAAAAGGCAAAAATGTGAATTAAAAAAAGTATTGGGAAAATCAAAAGATTGTGTAGCAAGTTATATCAAGTAGCTTTTCTTTTAAATACTTGATAAATAATAGAAACCACCTTAAAAATTCACAGAAACATCACATACCAGACTAAATAATTTATTAAAAGAAAAAAAGAAACAATAGTAAATGTGCAAAAACATCACCCTTGAAGTGGTAAATTAATAGTACTTATTTTCATTACATATCCATTTTGCATCATTTGTCGAAAGTTTTCTGCAAGTATTCTTTGTTTTGGATAACATTTAGGATTTCTATGAAATTCAAATATCCTACATGCCCATAGATAAAGCCAAGTATTATGACAATGCCCCCTTCTTAAATGCTTTGTTCACAAAGCAATTGCAATGCTGAATGTTGAAATACTGCATGCCCCAATATAGTTGCAACCCATGGATGGGCGATGACTATGATTCTTTTGGTACAAAATAAAGAAAAGTTTGTATCAAAATATGTTAGTATTGTAATTGTATTAAAAATACAAATAAGTACAAGATGATGTTACAATCAATATATTGGGCATCCCTATATAGATGTTAGAGAGGTACAAACACCTTTTCTATATAGTCACAGTAGTTAAATATACAATAATTAGGTCCATTACATCTTGTCTTGATCTTAATGTCTAAAGACTCTAAACCCTTCATAGTATTAGAGTGAAACACCAATCATGACTCATTTCTTCCAACTTGTTTGACTATTTTTTGTATCGAAATCAGCTTTGCACAAGATGGTAGAATTCTAAATGTAAATTGTCTGCTGTCCCTTCTTAAACTTCATTTGCATCTCTTCAAGATTCATGAAAATTCACTCAAGGTCTTCAACCATTCTGCCCTCACAACCACATCAGCCCACATCAAGCTTAGGTTACTACAAAGAAATCCAAACTTAGTTCTTAGCCATTCAGCAGTAATTTCAGCTCATTAACCATCCCGTTCAGTCCATCATACCAACATTGCCAATTGGTACTTGCAAGATTTGTAATAATTCAAGTTTCAGTGACACAAATAGCAGCGACTTAGAGTCTATTAAATCATGAGTATTATTGTACTCAATAAGTGTCATCACTGTTCTTCCATTAAAAAGTTATTCCATGCATGGTCATGAATGGTAAATTTATGGAATCTCTTGCTGTATGCATTGATATTCTTCATGAACTGCAGTTTCCTCTTCAAATTCAATTAATCCCTGTTGATCATTTTCAGCTAATTTCGGTTCTTTATCCAATAATTCAATCATTTGAGCAAGCTGCATGGATGGCCCTTAAACCATTTTTCCTTGAAATTGAAATAACTACCTTTTAAAATTTAAATGTAATTAAGAAATGGCAGAAGGATCTATGACTATTTTTTGGCACTCCAATAGAAGGAAAAAGAGAGGAATCATAATCTAAAATATGTTATGGATTTGGCCTAGCTATTGGAGAAGATCAAAGGAAGATCCCAATAAATTTTCTTTGAAGAGAGGTAAATTTCAATGTGAATTTTATCTAAGTTGACCGTGACCAAAAAACATGTCAACAAATATCACCTACCAACCTTGTGCATCCTAGATAGGAACCATCAATCATATTTGATTGTAATGCACAACTGACTTATGATAATCAAATACACTTTTGTTTGTTGTCTTAACCCTTAAAAGTAGCAAGTTTCACAGCCTTGACATGACCTTTGATGTACTCTTTCTATCCGTCAACCTACATAGCAGCTATCCTTTGACAGTTTGAGGAAAGATATTTTCAACAAGCAAGCAAATTTGACAAAACTCTTTGATATAGTACATTAAATTGCCTTATTACTTCATGTTTTGGAAACCCAAGCAACAATATTATTGTGCATAAGCCTCATAAATATATAACCTGCAATCATAGACCCATCCCTAGTGGTTGTTCTCTAGTTCGTCAACCCCATCCCACTCATATTTCATCAACCAAATAATGCTCCTTATTAGCATATTGGATTTTCTGGTAACCCTCCGTAGAGTTTAATCCTATGCTGCAAGAAACCTGACCTTCATTTCCCCTTATAAAACATTTCAAAAATGGAAACAGAAGGAAACTAGGAGGTGGAGAGGGCAAAACATCCCTGAAACACAGCCCCATAAAGTCAATATGGTGTGTTCATGTGTGTGTTTATGTGTTCCTATGTGCATTTGTGTCTGTGTACCTGTGTGTTGTGTATATCCATGTGTCACTGTGTATGTCTGTATGTATGTATCAGCTAAATTTTTGCTGGGGTTAAGCTGAAATTCGGAGTTTGAATCTTACTAATACCTACCTCCTTTGCCAACATGAGGTACTGATTATAGAAGCCATTATTTTACTTAGGAAGAGAATAGATTAATCATTAAATTTAATTTCAATAACAGTATACAGAAGATCAGACAGCACATATAGGAAAACGAAAGCTAAAAAATTGCTAACTTCAACAGACCATTTTAGCTGAAAATTTTCTCACAAAGGAAAAGCAGAGACAATATAGAACCTAGAGTTTTTCCTTGATATGCAAGTTGTATGCACTATTGTAGTTGTCAGGCTTGGCTACACATAGGGTGGGCTTAGTTTTCAATATGAAACCTGATGTTTGTTTTTACTTTTTAACTAAGTCTTTATCTTGTTTGAAGCCAGAGTGTTACTGATCAATCATAAAGTTTTGATTATGCTGCAAACTTTTGTTATGCTGAAAGCATGAATGTTTTAGATACTAGTATTCTCAAAGTTCTTTGAAAAATTATGGAAGTTGTACTTGCAAAAGAGGGTTTAAGTGCAAACTTTTAGCGACCTATCTTGCTCTAATGACGTCACTTTTGCATGAGAAAAAATAATTTTAACAACAAAAAAACTTTAATTAATTAGTGTTAGGATAAGGTGACATTAACCTTGTACTCCTATGTCATTTGTATGTCTCCACGTTCCTTGGAATGTGTTCTAGGGGACATGAGAGAAAAATATTAAATTTTGGCATGTTATAATTATATTTTAAAGAGAGGATTTATTTTCGGTGGTGGTTACACATCAAATATGGATAAGGCATCTTTCCTAGGTGTCCAAAATGGAATATGAAAGGTTTTGGATGAGTCTAAGATTGGAGAAGAAAAGGTGTCCGTTGGTGTTCCATCAGGAAGTGGAAAGGTCACCCGAGCATCCAGAAAGAAAGGAGTTCGATAGGCTATGGGTTAAGCGCCCATGTGAGAGTCTTGAATATCCAATTAATATTTTATTATTTTATTATGTCTTTTGGCTGTCCATGAAGAGGGGTGTGGTTTTTTGCAGATGGTTTTGTGTCTCTTGTTTTGGCTTACCATTTGTGGTTTTACCTCCCACAATTTCTATAAATTGGAGCCATGGGATGTAGTTTCATTATTGAGTTCTTGCAAGTAATAGGGTGTTGTCGGGCTGATTAGAGATCAGTAGTGAAGTGTATTATTTTGTACTCCCATTGGAAGATTAATAATATACTTGTCCTCTTTTCTCAGGTGGAGTTTTTTACCATAAGGGTTTCTCTACGTAAATCTAGTGTCACATTTTGTTTGCTGATTTTTATATTGTGATGTTTATTGCAATCACATGTTTATTTCTGATTTGGTAATCTGATTTTCAGATCTGAATTCACTTGCATAAGTTCATACTGTAGCTTTCCTTCACCTTTTTTTTTTCAACATTTGGTATTAGAGCTTACTGTTATGTTGAGAAGGGGATGCCTTTCTCTTAAGTGTTGGAAGGTTTTTTGGCTGCAGTGGGAGCTTTTGTTTTGTGGTATATTGCAGGTTTGTGAAGAGGATTGTTTGTCATGGCTTCTACCTCTCGCCAAGATATTGAGAAATTCAATGGCACAGGCTTCCATACTTCTATCAAAAGAGATGAGGAAAAATTCTATGAATGTTGGCTCCCAAGATGCCTTGCATGTGCGAGGAAGGTCCAAAGAAAAAGGGCCTAAAGGGGATAAAAAGAGGGATAAGTCTAAAGGATGTTCTAAGACCCTCGGAAAGAGTAAAGTGTTGGAATTGTGGCAAAAGAGGGTATGTGAAGGAGTGTAAGAACAAGAAAAAGAATGTTGATTCTACCACAAAAAAGTCCTTTGATAATGATTCTAATGCTTTGTTTATTTCAGCTAACTCTATTAGTGATAATGCTTGGCTTATTGATTCAAGTTGCTCCTACCACATGACTCATCACAAGGAGTGGTTTACTTCTTACAAAGCATATGATGGGGGAGATCTTTTCCTTGGTGATAACAGCACTAAGAAGATTGTTGGTAAGGGAAAGGAAAAGTTGTGTTTCAGCGATGGGAGGATTAAATCCCTTTATGGTGTTTTACATATTCCAAGACTTGCAAGAAATTTACTTTCAGTATCCAAGTCAAATGATCCTGGAATGCATGTGACATTTGACAAGTTTGGTTGTAGGTTGGTAAGAGGGAGTTTGGTGATAGCTAAAGAATCTTGGGTAGGGACTTTGTTTAGGCTAAATGCCTCTATTTTATGTAACTCTTCCAATGTAACTAGCTTTGAAAATGCATGTATGTTGTGGCACCATAGATTGGGTCACATTGGTGAAAAAGGTCTTAAGATCATTCTTAATAAAAAAGTTGGTTGACGGTATTTCTGATTATTCTGCTGGCAAAAATGATTTTTGAGAGCATTATGTGTTTGGTAAACAAAATAGATCTTCATTTCCTAATGGAACTATTAAGGAAAAGAGATTATTAAAGATCATTCATTCAGATGTATGTGGTCCTGTGGATGTTGACTCTTTGGGTACATCTCAATATTATGTCTCTTTCATTGATGATGTCTCAAGATACACATGAATTTATTTTATGCATTCTAAATCTGAAGTTTTCACCAAGTTTAAGGAATTTAAGGCCTTGGTTGAGAAGCAATCATATTATAAGATAAAAGTGTTGAGATCTGACAATGGGGGTGAATATTGTTCCAAGGAACTTGATGAGTTCTGTAAGCATGCAAGTATTGTTTGGTAGAAGACTACTCCTTATCCCAACAAAATGTGGTAGCAGAAAGAATGAACTGAACCTTGATGGAAAGAGTTAGGAGCATGTTGAGTGGTGCTAAGCTTGATAGATGTTTTTGGGTAGAAGCGGTTGGTACTGCTTGTTATTTCATTAATAGATCTCTTTGTTCAAATCTTGTTGATAAAACTCCTTATGAAGTGTGGATAGGTAGAAAGCCTTCTATTTCACACTTAAGGGTCTTTGGTTGTGAGGCTTTTGTTCATGTGCCTCAAGAGAAGCGATCTACACTGGATCCAAAAGCTCAAAAATGCATCTTCGTTGGTTACGGTGAGAATGTAAAAGGAGGTTATAAGCTTTAGAATCCTCTAACCCGTAAAATGATCTTTTCTAGAGATGTGATTTTCAAGGAGTTTAGAGCTTACTTAGGAGAAGAACAACCAAGGGAGAAAGATAAGATAAAGACAGTGCACTTCGAGAAAAAGATTGAGAAGCAGGAAGATGTACATGTGGAAGAACAATCAGATGGATCTGAGGATGGAGAAGAAGAAGAGGGTTTAGACAGTTCAAAGGATGTGCAAAATGAGCACACAGAAGAAAAGGAACAGGTAGAGCCCATTACTCCTACCTTGAGGAGGTCCACAAGGCTACGGAATCTAGTTGATAGGTATAGCCCATCCAATTTTTGTTGTGTATTTGCTTTGTTGAGTACTAACTGATGAGCACACAGTTATACTGAGAGGGGGGGGTGAATTAGTATAACGTATTTTTTACCAATTTAAAACTTTATCAATCACAATAGCAACTATGCAAGAATATAACAATAAGAACAAGTTGACACCAAGATTTTACGTGGAAACCCTTACGAGAGAAAACCACGGTACAAATAATGTACTTTATATTTATATAAGTTTACAATGATTGTAGGCACCAACCTCTTAAACTATTTTGTAGGCACCAACTCCCTAACTTGGTTTAGTAGGCACCAACCTACAAGGAGCACCAACTCCCTCTTCCAAGGCACCAACCTTGGCTAACTAGAGGCACCAACCTCTTATCATAGACTGAAAATCTGAATTTAGAATGAGACCTTTACAATAGATCTCCTTTTGCTTCAAATCAACTCCTTCTCTGTGATGTATGCTGCTTCCTTGTGCTCACACAAGAGATATATTTCTGCACTTCTATAATCAAACTCCACTCAGCATAATCATTCTCACAATCACCTTTTTTTGAAATTTGAATTTGAATCATCTATATATATTCTGATCAAAGATTGTAACTCTTTGTTTAAGCAATATGTCCCTTTGAATTGCTGCCCTTTCACAAGCAGATCGTACCATTTGGAAGAACTATAATTTTTTATTATTTTCCTTAACAAATAGTAATCGCACCTCCTCATTAATTTAAATCTGAAGTTTCATTAGAAGAGAATCATGCTTTTTTCATAATGATTCACTTCCTATTATTAATTAAATAAAATCATTGCAACTTTAGTTAATAAAATCACTGCCTTTGGAGATTTAAATGAATCGCTGCCTTTTTTTTTTGTCATCACCTCTCTTTTGTCTTATATGACTGCTCTTTGACTTTTGTCTTTTTCTAACTTAATTTAATTATTATTTTTTTATTTCCCAAGTGGGATGCCTTGTTCTATCGGAAATCTGATTGTTTATGTAATATATTACTGTCTTCAATCACCACCTTGAATTGCTGTGTAAAATAACATAGAACATTGATCGCTGCTCTTCTAAATCCAGTCGTTGCTTTTTAGTTGCTATATATTTTGTCTTTATTCCTCTTTTGTCTTTTTCTGATTTTGTCTTTATGTGACTTTTTGTCTTTTTATTAAAAATATGAATCGTTGTTTTTCACTTTTAATTGCTGCCTTCTATCAACACTTAATCGCTACTTTAACTTTTATTTGTTTTGTTGTTTATTATCCAACTTTAATTGCTGCTATCTTAGAACAATTGCTGACACCATAAACTTAATTAACTTAATTGCTTCATCATTTATCACTGTCATTTTCAATCTTGAATTTTTGTGCCTTTTTAAATATCATAATCACTGCTTTAAATATGTTCTCATATTTGCCTTATGTCTGATATAAATCTGATGCATTCTCCACATCTACTTTTGCTTAAGAATCGAATGACATTGCATTGCAGACCTTAATCATTGTTGTGCGTTTGAAGTCATAGAATTTGTGTGTAACCAAAGTAATTGGCTTTCAAATAAGTTATCTTCACTCATCCCATTCTTCTTACTTTACCTTGACATCAATGACAATATCCAACAATCTCCTAATTCTATTAATGATAGCAAACTTCGTCTTTGTACCATTGACATCAATAACAATATTTCCAACACTAACGATGAACCTAGATCGTACAAGGAGGCTCTCTCTTCAAAGGAAAGTGAGTCTTGGTTGTAGGCCATGCAGGATGAGATGACGGCTTTAGATAGTTGTGACACCTGGGATCTTGTTAGTTTGCCCAAAGGAAAGAAGCCCATTGGATGCTAGTGGGTATTTAAAAAGAAATTTCGAGCAGATGGTCGGTTAGAGCGGTACAAGGTCAGATTAGTGGCTAAGGGCTATTCCTAGAAAGAGGGAGTTGATTTTGGTGAAATTTTCTCTCCCATTGCTAAATTAACTTCTATTAGATTCCTATTATCTATTACTACTGCTTGTGATTTTGAGATAGAGCAAATGGATGTTAAAACTGCTTTCTTGCATGGGGATCTGGAGGAGGAAATTTATATGCGACAGCCTGACGGTTTTTTGTGAAAGGAAAAGAACAATTGGTTTGCAAGTTGAAGAGATCTTTGTATGGTTTGAAACAATCACCGAGGATGTGGTACCAGAAGTTTGATGCTTTTGCATTGAAGTTGGGTTTTCTTAGGAGCGAGGAGGATCATTGTGTTTACATTAAAGTTATTGATGATCAAATTCTAATCATTGCTTTCTATGTTGATGATATGTTGTTTTTTGGTAACAACAAGGTGATGGTTAGTGAGCTCAAGGCACAACTTTCTGGCACATTTGATATGAAGGACTTGGGAGCTGCAAAATATATTCTTGGGATGGAAATTAGAAGAGATCGGGTTCATAGAAAGCTTTGATTAAGTCAAAGTGAGTATTTAAATACCATTTTGCAGAGGTTTAATATGCATGACTGTAAGCCAGTTAGTATTCCATTTCCGGTTGGTACTAAGTTGAGCTTAGATATGTGTCCTAATTCTGATGATGATGTTGAGGATATGTCTATTGTTCCTTATGCTAGTGTCGTTGGTAATTTGATGTATGCAATGGTTTGCATTAGACCAAATATAGCCCAAGCAATGGGAGTTCTAAACAGGTTTATGTCTAACCCTGGTAGAGAGCATTGGACTTTTGTTAAAAGGGTGTTTAAATATTTGCGAGGTACTTCTGATTACTGTTTGGTTTATCATGGTAATGATGATGTGGACAAGTCATTGGACATACATAGATTTGTTAATGCAGATTGGGCAAGTGACTTGGATAGTCGAAGGTCCACCAATGGCTATGTATTTACTTTGTTTGGAGGAGCAGAGAGTTGGATGAGTAAGAGGCAGCCCACAGTTGCTTTGTCCACCATTGAAGCAAAGTATATGGCTGCTACACATGCTTCTAAGGAGGCGGTATGGTTATAGAGGCTTGGTAATGGCATTGGTTTTGATTGCAGGACAGTGAGGATTGGATGTGACAGTCAGAGTGCTATTTCTTTGACCAGAAATCCTATGTATCACGCTCGTACTAAGCATGTTGATGTTCAATATCACTTTGTGCGAGAGATGCTTGAGAATGGTAAGGTCTTGATAGAAAGGGTTGACACTTTGGATAATGTTGCAAATTCTCTTACGAAGCCAGTGACCACGATTAAGTTCTCTTGGTGCAGGAAGGCTTGGGCCTTGATCACTGTACTCGATTTTTTGTTTTGTATCTCTTGGTTGTAATTAGAATGTATAATGTCAAGTGAGAGAATGTTAGAATAAGGTGACATTAACTTTGTAATCCTATGCCATTTGTATGTTTCCACGTTCCTTGGAATGTGTTCTAGGGGACATGAGAGAAATATATTAAATTTTGGCATTGTTGTAATTATATTTTAAAGAGAAGATTTATTTTTGGTGGTGGTTATGTTGGTAGATGGTCAGCGCTCCCCTCGGGATTTGTGGCATGGACTAACCGCCTCCCATGGATCCATTAACTTTGGCAGTTGTATCGGGCATTAATAGGTCGACCTTTTGGTGCAACGGCAATCATGGGACCGACAACTGGTATCAGAGCCAAAGGTGTCAGGTTTGAATCCCCTCGGGTAACGCTGAGGGGGAGATTGTTGGCAGATGGTCAACACTCCCCTCAGGATTCATGACATGGACTAACCGCCTCCTATGGATCTGTTAACTCTGGCAGATGTATTGGGCATTAATAGGTCGAACTTTTGGTGCAACGACAACCATGGGACTAATAGGTTACACATCAAATACGGATAAGGCATCTTTCTTAGGCGTCCAAAATGGAATATGAAAGGTTTTGGATGAGTCTTTCAAGATTGGAGAAGAAAAGGTGTTCATTGGTGTTCCATCGGGAAGTGGAAAGGTCACCCGAGCATCTGAAAAGAAAGGAGTTGGATAGGCTATGGGCTAGGCGCCCATGTGAGAGTCTTGAATATCCAATTAATATTTTAGTATGTCTTTTGGCTGTCCATAAAGAGGGGGGTGTGGGTTTTTGCAGGTGGTTTTGTGCCTCTTGTTTTGGTTTACCATTCGTGGTTTTACCTTCCACAATTTCTATAAATTGGAGCCATGGGATGGTAGTTTCATTATTGAGTTCTTGTAGGTAACAGGGTGTTGCCGGGTTGATTAGAGATCAGTAGTGAAGTGTATTATTGTGTACTCTCATTGGAAGATAAATAATATACTTGTCATTTTTTCTCTGGTGAAGTTATTTTCCAAAAGGGTTTCTCCAAGTAAATTTGGTGTCACATTTTGTTTGTTGATTTTTATATTGTGATGTTTGCTGCAATCACATGTTTATTTCTGATTTGGTAATTTGAATTCACTTGCATAAGTTCATATTGTAGCTTATTACACAGGTAATTGGTAAAAAAATTGATGTATTAACAATGAGCAATGTGCTCAATAAATAATTTACAAGATGATACAGGATAAGATCGAACACGATATTATCTCAGGAAAAAGCAGGAAGTTTCTAAAAGAAACTTCAGATAAGATCTCGAACATCAAAGACGATCTTATCTAGATATTTTACAATATTTTACATAGTTGAGCATTAATAAATAAATAAAGAATATTATTTTAATATAGCTTTCCTTCACCTTGTTTTTCAACAATTAGAAGAGCTCACTCTTACTAGACTGCTAATCTGTAGATACTAAACATTTACAGTGAAAAGGATTATATAGTGTTGGATCTATTATCTGAAGCAAAACTCACACACTAGATAATACCAAGCACTGTGTAGGGACCTGTCCAATATTGTGGTCAACACATCAAGTTCTCAGCCTGGGAAGCATGCTTGCAAGAATTAAACTTAAAGAAACTGAAGCCTGCACATGCAGTGGAGCATGCAATTCAATTTGAAGCAACAGCTAAGAACTTTACAGGACTTGACATGCAATGAATCTTCCTGAACAAGACAAGTACCTTGGGAAACACAGGTATAGGTGATACATGCCTGTCATCTGGTTGAACTGTAAGGCATTGGTTTAGTCCTGCAACCAACCCTTGTTGAGTTGCCATAATTGAGTATGGAACCTGGAAAGACTATCTGCAATTAGCATAGGCAGATGGGATTGCCATCAAGTCGTCATGCCTTCACTCCCATCTGCAGAGTGTCACTCAGCTATAAATTTAGTGAAACAATATTGACAGAAAAGATATTGTGCAACATTAATTGTTTTGTGGCTTCTCATGCATAGTACCTGATGGGAACACCTATAGCCATTATTTGTTAAAAGGGCTTAAATTAATATACATGTGGACATTGGTAAGGCCTATTTATAGGTGAAATTTCTCTATAGAAAAGCTTGTTACAAATAAGGTTTGCAATCCCTATATCCTTGAAATTGTTGCTGGTAGACATGAAGTTTAGCAGAAGTTTCCTGCCCTAGAAAAGAATTAAAGGAGTCATATCTTGTAAGGAGCCCTGGAATCTCTAAATAACTATGTGACCAACGTGGCGATTCTCACTGAAGTGGCAAGGAATTCAAAATGAATTTTTCCACTCATTCCTCTGAAACCTCCAAATCCCTAATGTCTGCAGGGACGCAGCAGATTTCATCAGGAGCTGAGCAAAAAGAGATTTTAGAAAATACTATTGCGGATAAGGACAGACACCTGTCCTTGGAGGAAGAGGACTTGCAGGGATCTGGTTCATGTGCTCTGATGGCCCCTGTTACACCCAGTAAACAAGGCACAGTGCAAGATAGTGCTGGCAATACTATGTGTGTGCACTTTGGAACCCTAAACAATGAAGTGAATGGAGATATAGCAAATAAAAGCTATCCACCAATGTCCTCACTGGCAAATAAGTTGTTAAAAGCAAGTATTGCTTCCTATTCTGGTGAGCATCTCATTCTTTCTCTTGGGCCAGAAGTATTGGTTGAAGAAGAAAACTTCTAAAATTGAGGTTTGATGTGAAGATTTCATGCATTCTAGCCATGGTTAGCAAATCTACATGAATGGATATCAAAGTACTAAGTGGAAAAATTAAAAGGTAACATAGATAGATACCCTAGTGTTCAAGGTTTCTTTGATTCCTCTTGCTCTCTCTCATCCTGATGATGGATCATGTAGTGTGATCCGAAACGTTGATGCTAAAAATTGTTGCACACAATCAAATCCAGAAGCTATACAGACTTATGATATGGATTGTGGAAACCTATTATCATTAAATGAATATATAATTTTGAAAAGTGTCCATTGTTCTGGGAAAAAAGTGTAATATTAGTAAACCATGGTTTCCAGAATTTAATCCTGATGGCAGGGACATTTTTGGTTATGCCAGTCTGGGTATCGTTTACCTTGTCTCCCATGCCAGTCTGGTATGTTTACCTTGTCTCCCTCTTCAATATTAGGTTGACCCTAATTTCAGGGAATTGGTAATATGCTAGGAAAAAAATTGGCTCTAGATCCATACAAAAACAATTTGGTTTACTCTACTTAGGCCAGGATACAGGTGGAACTTTACAGCTCAAAAAGAGTTCCAGATGAGATTTGATTAAAAGTGGAGGGTCAGATTTAGAAACAGGTTATAGAGTATGAAAATATACCTTTTCGTTGCAGGAGATGTTTTCAAGTGGGTCATATTGCATCTGAGTGCGCTTTGGGGAAGTCAAAAAAGGTTAAGCAAGCTACAGGGTGGCAAGGTGCTTGTTACTCCCATCTATCAGTAAATAAGTGTGTAGGGAGTGTGTAGGGAGTCCTTTGGAGGTAAATGTGGATACAAATCAGAAGGAAGAACAGCAGAAAATGATTTCAGATAAAAATAAGATTAGTACGTCAGTTTATTTCTCCCATTCCCTCTCCGTTACTGCCTAAATTCTGTGAGGTAGCTCATTCTCCTAGTTCTTGACAATATTCATCTTCAGAGTGTGGATTGAAGAAGGAGAAACAGAAAGACCTAGTGAATTTAGCCTTATCTACTAAAGATGTAAAGGATATGTCAACATCAAATAATAGTGTGCAACAACTCTTGAGCCCAATTCAGCCCTAGCAACCAGCTGGCCACTTCTCTCCTTCTGGTTTGCCTGCAGAGCTCTTGAATGAAAGAGGAATGGGGAATAGATCAGCATATGAATAGATCTCTATTAGCAGTGTAATCAATAGAACATATCCAGAGTCTTCCTATTCAACGGAAGGTGAAGAGGAAGAAAAGGAATAGACGGAAGTTAAGAACAGAAAGAAATCTACAAAAAAACAGCCAATATGTCATATGAATCTAAGATAGCAGAGTAAAAAATATGAAGTGTAATTGTCGACTATTGCAGGTCTTTTATATTTAGATATTATTGTGTGGCTTTTATGTTATAGATGGGCTAAGGCCCCCTATATAGATCCCTAATATTTATATTTAAATACAAAGAAGTCACAGAATCTTGGCCAATATTATTCAATCTTAAATTTTTATTATTTAAATTGGTTAAAAACTTAAAATCGAAAAAATATTATCTAGATTTCTTAAGGTTTTAATATTTTGGGTACAAAGAAGAGAGTATTTCTAAAATAAAACAAAAAAACTATAGAAATTGAAGCAAATGTTAATTTCAACTGGAAAATATTTGTGGTTAAAAAATAAAGAAAAAATGCAAACTGGCAAATACTAGCTGCTATGATTTTCAATATCCACCACAGGAACTCAGCTTTTCAAAATATTCATTAAGGTTCCAATAAAATCTCTAGGAGTTTCCAAAGGAGCTCAATCCCATTTCCAAGAGTTTCCATAAGCTTACGCCAATATGTTTCTTGTCAATTCACTATTTACACCAGAGTTTCTAGCTGTCCCCACTTCTCATACTTGTGTTTTCCAAGTTCCTAATTCTTGGTGAAACATAGATTGCAACCAATCATATCCTCTAAACAAAAAATAGCTATCACAACAACAGAGATGGATACTAAGAACACTAAATCCCACACACACCACACCATCCTGTTGAACTTTCTACGGAAAGAATTACAGAAATAAATATTGAAATTGGACCACCGAACAGACGGTGGTGTGATTGTGATAGGAACCAATGGTAAGAGCATTACCTGCACTGATATTCCCCTTACGATAGTGAGATGGTGCATAACTCCAGTGGACACATGCTAAGGTTGTGGAGTAATGAGTACAGTGTTCAATGAAGCTCTATTTGTTTACAAAACAAACTTACCCCAATTCAACCATGACCCATGTTCATAAAGTCTTAAAAACGTGGTCCAAGCCCCCACTATACGGCAACCCACGACCTCACCCACCATTTTACCAAGAAAAAAGTAAATAAATAACAGCCAACCAGAGAACAGAAATTGATACCCCAAAATAGCCAATCTTGCATTCACGGCATTATCATGCTCAATTTTCTTTAAAAATTTACAAAATTAAATATTGAAATCAACTTTGGTTTAAAAGCCTAAATTCTGAAGCGTTCAGAAAGTACCTTGGTGAAAATAGGCTCCAGAGGGGCAATTGCCTGTTGTAGTGTCCTCTTTGACGAACCCAATGCTTTTGAAAACTTTGATCTAAATTCTGAGTAAGTCTCATTTACAATAGATACAGATTTATTCAACATTGATTCGGAGGATTTACCCGTAACATGTACTCTCCATTTGACATTGGATTTGTTATTAATATACAAATGTCTAACAGATTGTCTGAAAAATGAGGAAGAATATTGACCTCCAAAGATATTATTTGTTCCAACAGCTTTGCCATACTGCACAGGCAAAGTAAATAAAATTGCATGAAGCTTGTCAGCGATTTAATAAAAATGCACTACAGTTGGTGATGAAGAAGCATTAACTTACCTGCATTGATGGATAGTTAGAGTGAAGAATAGAAGTGAGCGTCTCCGTGAAAGAAGCCATTTGGACTGTCTTTAACAATTTATTTCCATTTCTTCACATTTCAGTCCGTACAAAATTGCAATGGACAGGATTTGACTGAAATTTCACTTATACTGTACAGCAAATAGCTGATACGAGCAAAAGCGATTTGCAATTTTGAGGACTGGACTAGATTCTTAATACTCCAAAAATATCGTTTCTCAATTCCACCAATGGTATGTAATTCTAAGGGAATAAAATGCCTTTTTCATAAATACAGTCTAATTAAATCGATACAATCAGGACAATTGTTACCACATGTTAATAAATGTCAAAGAATTTAAGATTAAATGTTATATTAAATTGAATATGATGGGGAGAAATGTTGTAACACATGTTAGAATTGATTTGTCAATATTTTAGATTTTTTAATGGATTCAATTGAAGATCTCATATTCTAAAAATTGGTTGGCTAATGTAAATGCAAATCTAATAATGCACATAGATTTGAACCTGTGATATGTGGATTTGATATAAAAAAAATGTAAATTAATGAATGTGCTCATCCTAATTTTTAATGTTTGAACGCATGTAAGAACATGCAATATTTATAAAGACCTTTCAAAATTTGTCAAACTGAGAGGGTCAAGTTCTCCTTGATGAAACCCCCCAAAGGACTAGCTTTAAAACTTTAAACAAAGATGTAAAGACAACAAGCAAGTGTGCAAGGGATACAAGGTGGCGTGTTATGATAAATAATTTGAATATATGCTAAATTCATTTCCATTCCTTTTACAAATCAAAATCTAGATGTGTCTAATTGATTCCTAGATTATTTCCAAATGAATGAATAAGTATCCCTCAATACAACCAAGCACATAAATCAACATAAAGTGTCCTAGGTGGGCATACAATGACTAATGAAATGATTAGTAGGCTAGGAATTTCAATTTAATTTTTTAGAAGTCTTGGGAACAAATCTGCAACTAGAATTGACCTAACTCAAATTGGCACCCACAAACTTGGTCTAAGGTGGAGAATGAAAGAAGCAAAGGTGTAGAATACGCTTTCTACACTAATCTATGAGAAGAGGTATGTACACAAATAAACCAGTCATATAGTTACAAAAAATTAAGCATAAAAGCAATATACCATAACCTAATGATTTGCATGGGGAAAACCCTTTGGGAGAAAAATCCCACATTCTAAAGCAACTCAATGTATTATTCAATAATCAAAAGTTATAATACACTTGCAAAGTTTAAGTCTTTATAAGATTATCACCAACCGAAGATCTAGAGTAATTCTAGCAACATAAAAATACCTATGAAACTCGTTATCAAAACCTCCATCTCAAGCACTTGCAATGCATGAAACTATCAAATGGTAATTGCAAAACCATGAGCTAAAACCAACCAATATGTGATGCACAAATCCCTAGTTAGAAATACAACACCCAAATCCCAAGATGAGTCTACAAGTTAAAAATAATATATTCCAACTTGAGTGCTCTATTTTGGATTTGATATCTCTATCCAAAGATGTCTTATGACACATCATAAGTTGGTCTAGAAGTGTGACTCCCTCTTATAGCTCTTTTATGTTTCAGATATTTTTACATCTCTAATATGGTAGGTTTGTTGGCGTTTCAATTAACACCTCTGGAGTGCTTATTGGAAACGAACAACTATTGCAAAGTGTGTAGTAATTGTTCTTCAAATTAGGAGGGGAAGCTCCCTCTTTTGGTTGATGTTTGCATTAAAAGTACAGTAAACTAATGTTCCTATATTTTTACTCAGCGACAGGGCACAAGGGTGCATAAAGCACAATGTGTTGCAGTTAAGGTTTTCTCTAGTTTTTGCAGATCTTAACTACAACTAAGTTAAATTTTAATCTATCCTATCTCCTCTAGATAAACAGAGCAAGAAAATATAGGAGCGGGAATGGAATGCTTCGATCACTTAGACGAACTGTCTCTCAGAATGTATCTGAAGGCTCTAAACTTCCAGATTTACATTGAAATAGAATCCACACAAGTAATCTTCAAATGGTAGGCTAGATCTCAGGATTCCCAAGGAGGCACTATGTCCTTTCCTAGGTGTAGGCTGAAAGGTAGACTACTAGAAACAACAAATATTGATAACCCTACTCTCTAAATTTCCAAGGAGAGATAATGCTCTTTTTGAGTTGTAGATTGAAAGAAAGATTATTAGGAACAACATACAATGATAGATCTTGAGACTTTTGGATAAAAGGCAAGGTAGCTCTCCTGATTTATTATCTCAACTTCAATCAAAGATTACACTTTGGGACAAAAACTTGTGTCAAAGAAACAATCACACGTGAAGTGATCAACCAAGAATACATGAACATGGATTGAACACACCTATCTGAATAGAGAGAACGCAAGTTGTACTTGGCATTTAACTATAAAAAATACGATTCAAGAACATATACTAAGCGAACAAAGTTGAAGGCTTTTTAGCTTAGCGTTTTGTTGTCGTGAAGTAAAGTTAAAATATAATGAGCCCAAGGATCTTATTTATAGAAACTCAAAGGATTAGGCAACCCTAAAGTCTCCTTAAGTTAACATTTAGTTCTTGCTAATCAATCAGCAAGATTTATTCCTATGTCTAAAAGTAGGTAACCTAACAGTTAACTGGAAGTTGACTTCAGTTAACTAAAACTAAACTAAAAGAGAACTCCAAATACAAAAGTGCCTCCAAAATATACATCCACAATTAGTGGAAATAGACATGCATGATTAGTGGAAGTCCAAAATAGACATCCATAACTAGTGGAAATAAGCATGCATGATCAGTGGGACAGTGAGTTAACTTGGAAAGAGGCATCAAGTTAACTCTTGTTGTCATAAATGCTATTTTGGAGGGTAGGATGTCCTAACTAGGTGTTTTACACCTCATCACTTCTAGTCAACAATTCCTCTAACCAGTCGTTGACTGCTTTTGCCTCTGGGCAATTGATGCTTCGCAAGATGATAACGTGTCGTCTCAACATCTCTTCACCACTCACAATTTTTTCTTGATATTCTATCTTCTTTGTAGTTGTGTTATCTAGCCTTGTTGACATGAAGTGTGGAAGGTAGTGTGGTAATAACCGATGGCAGCTCTGTGTTTGGAATGACTACCTTCCGTATTTTTGCTATCCATTGAACGATGATGTCATTTACGCCTTCCAAGGTGTCCAACTTGACTACGGGCCTCACTTGATGCATGTTTGTGTCAAGTGTTTTAAGAAAGTCATGAAGTAGGAACATTTTGGTCTTGGTTTCAACTTGAGAGTACTGTATTCTAAAAAACTCAACTGTTGACTGTAAACACGGATATGTTCAGACAACTTTTTTACAACGGCTAAAAATAGCCTCGCCGAGGGGTAATTTTTATGAAAAATTTTGAGACGTGGGTTTTCTTGGGAATAATTATCTAAATGAATCTAGAACGCCAAAAAAATCCAAAAAGTCACTTTTCCTTGTACATGCAAGAACCCTTCGGGGTAGAGGTTTTGGGGGCACCAAAGACTTACTTTTTCCAGAAAAAATATAACACATGGGTATTGTAGTGCTTCAAAGCTAAACAAACCCAATTTGTCAGATTTTCAAAATTGTGACTTTTTTTGGAAACCCTAAAAAAAGGAGTAGCATGGCTACTTTTTCTAAGAGAATATGGCACGTGGGTTTTGTTGAATATGCTATGCTAATCATACCCAGAAGACCAGATCTGTGAAAATTTTCATTTACTTGGACATGTAAGAAGATCTAAGACAAGAATAGAAGAAAAAGAGGGGGAAGAAGTTTGGAGGTTATAAATTGATTCTCTGATCCTCCAAGAACATCACGCCTTGTTAAAAACCTCGATAAATTGTCCTTCCTTGCAACTTATTCTTGAAAATATGAACACTGAGAATATCCTTTGTCAAATCTTCAAAAAATGTTGGAGGAGAAAAATGTTTGTTCTTGAGCTTCAACCTGCAAAGAAAATGATGAATTATGACGCCTAGGCTTGATATATGTCATTGGATGTTGAATGCATCAAGTTTGGGTGCCAACACATGATTGGGGAGTCAATTAGCCTGGTCTAGAGTTCCCATAATTGATTTCCACCAATTTGGGGACGTTTTAGACATGAAAGGCCTTCAAAATATCCTAACTTCAGTCAACCGGTCTTGCTTTGACTTTAGGCATCCAAGTTGAGGAGTTGAACACTTTTTTATTCTTTTTTTGTGATGAAATGCCTACGTTTGATTCCTGATTTTGGTTGCTCAATTGATCTTGAAGTGTTGCTGACATATCCATTGTTGAGATGAAACAACCCTGAAGAAGTGTGCTTGGGAGCTACAAAGCTCAAAACCTAAGTTTGATGCTTCTAATTCTTGGGCACCTTTTCCCAAGAAGGTGCATTTTTCACCAAACTTAATCAATTTCTTGGGTGTTCTTCAATTCCTCCAATTTGACCCTTAGTGCTATGATTTGAGATCTTTGATGGTTGATGATTCCAGTGAACGTGCTGAAATATGGAATGGATGACCAATTCAGTACCGGAAAGATTGGCTAGCCTTATAGGTCATGAAAGTTGATTTAGGGTTCTCAAAAGTATGGGCGCTCCTATCCTACAGGGGTGCCTTTAACCTTTTGTGTTGAAATTTTCATCTTGCAATCTTTCACGAACAACCCCAGTTTGATCTTCGTCGTCAAATGTTAGATTTATCTGTTGAATTCGCTAATGGTGTCATTGTTGAGATTGATCAAGGCGAAGAAGGAATCCTTGGAGGTCATTGAGCTTACAGACTGCAAGCTCATCAAGTGACCCAAAATGAAGGGCACTTGTGTCAAGCAGGGGCGCTTTTGCCTTGATGTGACCATAGTTCTTTGATGATACATGCTTTCAACATCTCTCGTATCTACTTTCATTTTTTGGTGATTGATGAATTAGGTGAGCTTGCTTGACGATGCATCAAAAATCCAATAGAAACATGAAGGAGATGACCGTCTTGGAAAAACTTGATGACTGTTTTTGACCTTCTAACTTCATGGGCGCCCCTGGCTAGCAAGGGCACTTTTAGCTGTAGTTTCATCATTTCCTTTGAAAATCTTCATCTCTTCATGCTTCGTGTTCGTTGTGTAGCTTGAAAGGTTTGAGCATTATTGTTGACGACATGAACACGTGCATCCTAGCAATCACCTTCACCATGTTGTGTGTACAGGTGTTGGAAAAATGACTAAGGCATTTGACTGCATAGCCTACTTCTGGTAGCAAGGCGTGCATTTTCCAGACTTAGTCAATTTTTAGCTTTTTTTGCTTTTGAAAATCCCCTTCGTCGCAGAGCATCTTTCTCCATGGATTCTTCATTGAAGCTTTTGAGGCTTAAATTTTGAAGCCTAGTATTGGCCATCTGCCATTAATGGCTACGAAGGTCCTAGCTTTTCTCCTAAGAAAATGAAGTAGACCCACTAGAGTAAAACAAACTTTTTGGTGATTTTGACTTGACTGGTGTGATTGTGAAGTCAAATTATCCTATCAAAATCATTTTCAACTAATTGTGGAAAGGTCCTATTTTCAAGGGTTTTCCTAAAAACAGGGGTACGAAACCCTAATTTTCAAATTTTTAGAATTTTGCAAGTATCTTCCTTGATGTAAACCCATAAAAAGCCTATGCTTTGTTTGACCTAAAACATATTTTTGATAATGATTTTACATGTTTTAGACCATTTTGATCAAAATGTCGTATTGAAGCAAAAATTTATTTTGGGTACAACAAGGTTCAACTTCAGAAAGCCACAACTTCTAATCGAGGAGGTTGTTTGTTCCATTTTTTTTAAGTAGTAAATCTCAAAGAGTTATATGTACTATGCATTGAAAGGAACCAATGCCAAATAGCCTAAAAATGACATCTATAGCTTAAATTTTGATTTTTTTTATTATAGCCCAAAAATTATATATTTCACATTTTGAACAATAGAATCAAGGTCAAGACACCTTTCCTAACATTTTCTCACTTGTTGAACTCCTTGGAAGAGAAAATGGACTATCAACACTATCAACTAATTGCTAGGGATTGAGAGGCCTATAGACTTGTATCATCACTTGAACTTTTATGTTCTTATTGGCTTCATCAATACATCTACAACATTTTTAAAAGGGTCAAATTTCTCCACCATCACCCTCCAATCCTCTATCATGAAAAAAACAAAATGGTACTAGGAATTAATATACTTCATAGTTACATGAAAGATCAAATTCTCTATTCGATATATAATACTCTAAGTATCACATAGAGTTGTAATAGCTTCTAGAGTTGGCCCCACATCTAAACATAAATGTTTAAGTCAAATGGCTTCCTTACAAGCATAACAACCATGACCAATTATTGTGTATTATATTTTGTTGTGGACAAAATGACCACAACCTGCCACTTTGATGTAGGAGCATCCCTGGTTGTAAAGCAATCATGTATCAACCAAAAACAATTCTTTCTTATATTGCATTCAGTAGCAGT
Organism: Sequoia sempervirens; assembly: GCA_007258455.2. Taxonomy (NCBI): domain Eukaryota; kingdom Viridiplantae; phylum Streptophyta; class Pinopsida; order Cupressales; family Cupressaceae; genus Sequoia; species Sequoia sempervirens. The sequence goes on along the minus strand of VDFB02131944.1, from coordinate 105,350 downwards.
AGCAGTAGATTCATTCTAGATTATTTGCATTTGCCTACCAAAAGTTTTCGCTCTTAGAATTTCACTGTCTGAGCATTTTGGGGCCGACCTGGTTCGAGTTCCTTAGTATGGACCTATCCGGAGATTCACAAGTTAATTCATATCTTGAGGTCAACATTCATATTGAGAATTCATTGAGTTCTTAACCCTTAAGGCTGACGCGAACCTATATTGGAGTGAGAGAAGTGTATTTATAAACATTGTAATCATTGGTTGATCATCAGTTAATAGTTCATCATCAGTAGTTTCATTACAATTTCGCTTAAACCCTTTGGGGGCATGTAAGAAGGCCTATTGGCCGAAAGTCTGTTGTAAGCCTCTAAGGAAAGCCATGTGAGTCTGAGTACTCACCGGAGTGGCCAATTTGCATGGAAGCATTCGATATCAATAAATATTTTTTTTTATTTTGCAATAGTTTTATGTTGGTTCTGCTATGTTGACTCATTGCTACATGGTCCAGACTGTTCCTTTTGGAACCCTCCTACCATGACTACACCAAGTGGTATCAGAGCGAGTTTCAAATCCTAAAGGCATTCCTAGTGGTAAACAGATCACCGACTTGAGGCAAACTATAGTTGTTTCCAACTAATCATCGACTTTGAGATAGTTGAAACCCCTGTAGCCAGATCGTCGAGCTAAGGCAATTGTACCATATCAAGGAGAGATATGTTGCCAAGGAGAATACCTGGTATGGAAAATGTTGTTGGAAGAATGGATGAGATGTTAGAAATGATGAGTGAAATGTGGGTTTGATTAGATGCGATTGAAGAAGACAAAAGACGAGGCCTAAAAACTAGGCAAAATGATGAAAGTGATGATGAAGCAGATCATGTGAATCCAGTTGCAGAAGCCCTAGGTGAAGACGAAGAAGAATTAGATTAGACAAAAATATTGAAAGTAATCTTTAAGACTGGGAAAAGACTTAGAATTGAAATTCAAAATTACACAGGAAATTTGAATCCAGAAGAATTGATCAATTGGATCAACGAAATGGAAGAATACTTTGAATATGAAGAAATCAAAGATCCAAAAAGAGTTAGGTTTGCAAAAAAAAAATTGAAGGGTCACGTTGTATTATGGTGGAAAGAATTCCAATTGGATAGGAATATAAGATGTAAGGAAAGGATCATCAAATGGGATTGGATGGTAACCAAATTGAAGAATCAATTCATACTAGTAAACTATGAACTGGAATTGCTAAAAAGGTTGCAAAATATGAGATAAAGGGAGTTGACGGTGAAGGAATACACTAAATAATTCTACAAGATAATAATCAGGACTGGTCATAGTGAAGCAAGCAAGGAAAAGGTTGTGAGGTATATCAATGGACTAAGAGCAAGCATTCAGGAAGAATTAAGCCTAGTGAAAATAACATTAGTGGAAATGTACCAAATGGCATTAAAGGTGGAAGGAAAACTGACCAAGAAGTTTGAGCAACGGAGAAGTGCAAAAGGAATACTTTCAAAAAATGGAGTCCAACCTAGAGAAAGAAGACCTTATGTGGAGCAGAATAAGGATTCAAAGACCTACCAGAGTGAAGAAAAGGAGGCTAAACCAAACCACAAAGGTAGAGAAGATCAAAATTCCTACCCCAGTAACAAAGGAAGCCACAATTCGTACCAAAATGAAGGAAGATTTGAGAGAAGATCATTCAGAGGAACCTACTTCAAGTGTGGAGGTGAAGGATATAGAGCATTTGAGTGTCATCAAGGAAGTACCAGAAAGAAACCTAAGTATACCAGAAGGATGACATATGTAGAGGAAGAACAAATTGGATCTCCTAATTCATGTGGAAAACCTAAGAAAGGTGAATCATTGGTGATGGGAAGAGCTTTGATGCATGAAGAAGTGATAGAAGAACTGCTGGAGAGGAAAAGCCTATTCATAACCAAATGTAAGTCCAGAGGAAAGGTATGTAAAGTTATCATTAATAGTGGTAGTACTGATAATCTAGTTTCAGAGGAGATGGTAACTGTGAATATGAAATTCTTTGAGCTCCCTTCAGGTGGTATTGTTTTTGCTAAGTGTCGGCTTGCACCTCATATGTTAGAAATGCTACCCTTAGCTTTTCATCGGGCTTCTTTTTGTTAAACTCTATCGACTACCACCATGTGTCTATCGGGCGCTCCTCACAACAATTGCTTCCTTCGTTCTCCTACCGACTCCTGCCATGCTTCCACGTGTCTATGTCGCAGGCTATTCATGGCTGCTTCCCTTCACTTTTTTGTCAGGCCCCGTCTGCGTGCCATGTAGCTATCATCCACATACACTTTTGGCAGACCCCACAGTCGACACCGATAGTAAAAAATGTTGCCACGTGTCTTCTCAGCACAAGCTTTCATAGCAAAAAGGGAGAAATGAACCACAAGCTGTGACCTATTGCCACACGTCCCTTTGACGAGAATTCTACCAAAGGGAAGGATGGAGTGAGTAATGGGATGCGACATGTTTCTGCATGTTCTAACTACCCTCACTGGGAAGTGACACTTGTTTGCACGAGATTTTTCTAGACCACTGCCATCATTCGTAGGGGATGCATCTAGCTGGGGAATGACTACATGTTATGGCCCAAATATTTTCTATTACAATGTCTGAGGGAAATCGTTGCTCCAACCATCATTGCTTGAGATACATAATCTTTTATGTTACAAGCTTGTCAGGCAGTGGATTGTTGGCTATATATATTGCTCCTTGCTTCAAAAAATGAGTTTGGAAGAGGCAGAAAAAAAAAGAAAAGAAAAAGACTCCAAGCCTTTTTATTAATTTTAGATTACTATATGAGACTTTCAGACTATGCCATTGTTCCGCCTTTCTTTTTTTTTATGTTATTTGATAAAACATTAATACTATTCCATTATTGTTCTGAATTGTTCATTTCCAGAACTTTTATGATTTTAATGCAATTTGCTAGTTTAGATCATGTATTTGACTCCTCTTTTCAGTGAATGTACGTGATAATCATTTTATGTCATTGGATGAATTGTTCAGATCTTTATCTTTGATTTTTGTGATTTTGGAACATAGCAGATTGTTAACTGGACCCTTAAATCAAACCCCAAAAGATAGATTTATCGTGCCTATATCTACCCCTTGGCTTATTGCCTTAGTTAGATCTTTACTTTTTATATTTTCTTCCTTTTCCCATTCAAAAACCCCAATTACAAAAGAAACTAACTCCTTTAAAAACCCGGAGGTCACTCAGTTTAGCGCAATTGGTCCCCCCATTAACTGAGTTTCCCATAAAGGTCGTTACCTTGCCACAATTTTTGGCATCAACAGTTTCATTTTTTTTGGCATGCCCAGTGGGACTTGCTTAAATGAATCTAATTTCAAAAAGGGTGTACGAGCCATTGACCTGGTACTAGGTCCCAAACAACAAATAATCCTGGTTTGTTAGTGTCGCCACTAGGAATAGTACAAGCCACAACCCAATTAGTGAACATTTCGCTTCCTCTGCCCATTCAACTAGCCATGTTTCCTGCTACTAACATAAACTATGTGGCACGAGATGTCGGAAGTCCTCTTGTAGCACTAGTAGCGCCCGTCGTTTGGGCCCCTATCCCAGTCTATGCTCTAAAAGTCATACCTAAGTTCACCGAAGATGGCTCAAGAACACTGTTTGAACATTTGCAAGATGTTGCAGACGTATGTTTGGTACATGGAGTTACAAACCAAAACATAACACCAAGGCTACTCACGGCCTCTTTCAGAGGTAAAGCACTGGATTGGTATCGCATGCTGCAAGCTAATATCATTGCTACTTAGGATCAACTTGGAGACCCTTTCTATGAAATATTCTCTAATGATGAAGTCATCTCTTCACAATATCACCAGTCACCAGTTGGAAATCATAAAGCGGGCCCCGTATGAAGCCATGACTGACTTCAATGCTCAGTTTCACATAACTTGGCAAAGAATTTAGGTTGCAATCCCCTGCTGCCCAACTTGGCGTTCATGTTCTACTTGAAGTCCATCAACGCCGACATTTCAATGATGATCTAATCACTTAGCATAACCATTCTACCATATGCATATAGCGTCACAGTCAAAGCGGAGAACAATCTGATAAACATCAGAAAGTTGTCACCTCGACTTGCCATGCCTATGTTTCCTGAGATATCAGTTCCCACTTAGGTGATGCCATCTACCAATGTAGCCACCCCTCCTCAATCCATGTATACATACCTAAGTGCACTACAAAACGTTGCTTCCACATCCAGTTCTTCAAAGGATGATATAAGCGACATCAAGGATATGTTGCAGGCTATGGCCAACGAGATAACCGTCATCAAGCGAAACCAAGTTGTACCTTCGAAGCTAACCTATAATAATTATCAAGGTGGAAGGTCTTCTTACCAACAAAACCAGTTCCAAGGAGGTTCTCACACAAATCCGCAGGCGCAAACAACAAATCAAATAGTGTTGGTACCCACTCCATCAATGACACCAACCCGTGGTGCTTCCCTTGCAACGACTCACATATGCCTCAAAATTGCCCATGCAACAATCTACAACAAAAGGTAGCAGAGCAGCGCAACCAAAGTGCAACGTTAGATCACAGAGGTTATGTATATGTCTCTCTACAAATGGAAAACACAGTGCTTACCACGCAAATGCAAGGGATGTCCCTGGAGCAAGAAACATATATCTCTCGTGACCATGCGCTCTTCTCATGGATGGAAGAAGAAGATGCGGTGTTCGCCAATGATGCATCCACATCTAAGGCACTGCAAGTACAATCTGATTACAACACTCGCTCAAAGAGGAGATTCACGGGAGAATCAGTCATTCCACAACTAGTTAGTCTGCAGCCCAAAAGCGCTTCTAATCATATGCCTGGTACCTTCGCAGTGGCACAAAAATGTCCACTGCGAAGGGAAATTGTTATAACAAGAGCTAGGGAGTAGAAGCCTCCTAATCTGCCACCATTCAATGTGGTGGAACAATTGAAAAAATCATCTGGTAATGTGTCTCTGTGGGATATCTTAGCTATTCCAAAACAGAAGACATTGCTTTAGAAGGCTCTCTGGGAGCATCCAATCATTGAACCAAAAGAGCAATCGCTCAAAGGGAAGGTTGTTGATCAATCATCTCCTACCAAAGTTCTGACAAATAACATAGAGGAAGCCCCTACCGAGGTTAAAGACAAGTCAAAACTGAGACCCTTCTTCCTAACCCTCATTGTGGGAGAAATTATTGCACAATGCCATGATTGACTCTGGTGCTAGCACTACAATCATGCCCAAGCAAATAGCTGAAGCCTTAAGACTTAACTATGAGCCTTTAAAGAGGGGGGTTATGCAACTTGATGGGAACAAAGTTGAAATTGTAGGTGTCATCAAAGAACTACCCTTGACTCTGTTCTCCTGCCCTAGATTCATAGTTCCACAAGATACTGTGATCATAGATGTTCCCCCTATGTTTGGTCTCTGCCTATCCCAAGAATTTACTTCAAAAATAGGAGGATATCTATCTTTGGATTGGTCGCATTTGATCCTAAGGACCAAGCATGGAGCTAAAATTAAATATAGTGTCTGAAGCTTTGCATTCGAAACATGTGGCTAATGAAGCTATGACCAACTTTGAGGTTGCTCATACCTCTTTCACTAAGGAGGAGACATATTGTACCAAGTTGCTAGAAGATGAAAAAGTGACCAGAGATCAAACCGATCAAGAAGAATCTCTCTTGAGCAAATATATAGATGTTGACCCTCTCGAAAACTATCATGTTATTGGGCTAGGCACCTATGTCATCTACGACGAAGATCAAGTGCTTTTGAAGGTTGTGAAAGAACTTGAAAGTAACCAAGCTTCAAAGCTATGGACGCTCCACTTTGATGGAGCAAGATGCAAAGTGGGTGCGAGAGTCGGGATATGTTTGACATCCCAAATGATGAAAATACACTTTGTTCTTTCTGCTTCTAGTTCGCTTGTTAGAACAATGAAGCTAAATATGAAGACCTAGTGCAAGGTCTAAGCCTTGTGGAGCAGATGGGCATTAAGCAGTTAATGGTGTTCAGAGATTTTAAACTAGTGTTCAACCAAGTTTGAGGGGTTTCCGCAGCCAAGAATGTTCACATGAGGTCCTATAGGCATAGAGACCGGGACCTGATTGAGGGTTTTGAAGCCTTCAACATCCAGACAGTGCCCTGAGAACAAAATGCTAATGCGGATTGCATGGCCGCAATCGAATCTCAATTTGAACCTACCTTCGACCTAATGCATAACAAACACTCTATACGAGTGATAGTCCGACCGGAGCTTCCAAAAATTTATCAGAGCTAGCAAGTATTTGACAGTGATGAAAACATCACCTCGTTCATCCAACAATCAGGAGAGTTTGTCGACCAACTCCAACCAAAGATCGCTGAAGCCTATGATGGAAAAATCATTCAACTAAGGTCTAATAAGCTTTTGAAGGGGCTTGTCACTCTCGAAAATATTTTTGATTGTGATGATGCAAGAAATGGCAAAAGGAAGTTTGTAGCGAACAAAAGCGACTATGCAGACCTACAAGTCGGAGATGGAAGAAAGCTCAAAGTCGGGAAAGATATCTCGCATCATTATAAAGAAAGGCTCATCAACTTCTGTGAAAGGTATGAAGGAGTAGTTACCTAGTCATATGATGACCTTAAGGGACATGATCCCAACATCATCCAACATACAATAGAGCTGACGGAAGGTGCCAAACCATCCCACCAAAAATAGAGGCCAGTTAATCTGAAGATCGAGGCCATGATGGCATAAGAGTTGACAAAGCTAATTCAGTCTCAAATTTTCTTCTCAATAAAGCATGACACATGGGTATCTAACCTAGTCCTAGTCTGAAAGAAGAATGGAGATATTCACTTATGTGTTGAATTTCAGGACCTAAATAGAGCATCCCTAAAGGACCACTACCCGCTACCTTCTATGGAGATAATCTTGCAAACAGTGGTAGGTTCAAAATTTTTTTCTCTACTAGATGGCTTCTCCGGTTACAATCAGATCTAGGTTAAATAAGAGGATTGACACAAGACAATGTTCACTACCAAGTGGGGAACATTCGCATATGCTAAAATGCCTTTCGACCTTTCAAATGCAGGAGCCACATTTTAGCAAGCCATGGATATCGCTTTCAAGGAATTGATTAGCAAGATTATCCTAATCTATTTGGATGATCTGATTATTTTTTCCAAACATAAGGATGATCATTTCAATCACCTTGAGATGGTTTTCAAAAAATTCTAGGAGTTTGGGGTATCCTTGAACCCAAAAAAATGTGTCTTCGAAGTATCGCAAGGCAAGCTATTGGGACACGTAGTGTCCAAAGAAGGAATTGCAATTGATCTCGAATGAGTGAATTAAAGCAATTAAATAACTTCCCCTATCGACAAACAAAAAGGGAGTCCAATCCTTCCTGGGGAAGGTAAATTTTGTGAGCAAATTCATTTCAGATTTTGTAGGGATAATTAGACCAATCACTCTGATGCTGAAAAAAGACCAATTATTCAAATGGACTAAAGAAGCTAGAGAAGCCTTCAAGAAGGTTAAGGATGCTATTTCCTTAGCTCCTGTGCTGGTCAATCCATAACTATCAAAGGACTTCATAATGTATGTATTCAGTAGCAAGTCAAGCATTGCTACCGTCTTAACTTAGAAAGACGATGAAGGAAAGGGAGAACATCCAATAGCATTTCTCTCTCGAACCCTAAAGGAATATGAGATGAACTATAACTTCATCCAGAGGCAAGCATTTGCAATTGTTAAGGGACTCAAGAAGTTTCGACACCTAATCTCTTGTAACAAGGTGATTGTTTATGTCGTGCATTCTAGTGTGTGCGAATACATCATAGAAGGAGAAATCACCGAAAAAAAGGGCTAATTGAATCACCAAGATCCTTGAATATGACATTGAGGTCAAACCTACAAAGACTGTTCGAGGAAGGGGATTGTGCGAATATTTGGCACACAATAAGGAAATGACAATCGAAGAAGAGCAACCTGAGCTGGTTCTAATGAATGAGTCTGAATTCAAAGTCTGGTGGATGATAGACAGAGTAAGGTTCATGCACACAAGAAAATACCCACTCGGCCTACCTTCTCAAAAGAAAAGATTCTATCGACTGCAAAATAGTGGATATGCGCTTATCGAAGGGGTCCTTTTCAAAAGGAACTTTAATGGTGTTTTGTTGCAGTGTGTCACCACAAAGTAGGCAAAGAGGATTCTTGACACTTTCCACAATAGTTCCACGAGCGGGCATTTCTCCACAAAGACAACCGCCATCAAAATTATGTGCGTTGGGTACTTTTGGCCCACACTATTTAATGACTCATATTCCCTGGTAAAAGCTTGCAAGGAATGTCAATTCTTCGTAGGAAGAATAAAAAACTCTGCAATGCCCCTCAACCCAATAGTAGTTGATTAGCCATTTGTGCAATGGAGCCTTGATTTCATCGAAATGATCAACCCCCCCTCTAGCGTTGGACATAAATAGATCCTAACGACAACAGACTACTTCACAAGGTGGACCGAAGCCATGCCCTTGAAGAATGCAATGGAGGCAAAGATAGTAGACTTCCTCCAAGAACTCATGACAAGATTTGACCCTCCTAAAACCATCATCTCCGACAATGCCAAGGCTTTCCTAGGCTCTAAGGTATGTCAATTCGCACTCACGCATGACATATTCTTGTAGACATCGTCAAATTACTACCTGCAGGGTAATGGCTTAGCAGAGTCTACTAATAAAAATTTAGTCTGACTCATCAAAAGGATCGGGTCAGAACACCAACGAGAATGGCATAAAAAACTTCGGGTGACACTCTGGGTAGACCACATAACTCCTAAGCAAGTCCTCAAGACTTCGTCGTACAAGCTAGTGTATGGAAAAGAAGCACTATTGCCTATTTCCATGGAGATTCTGACACTATAATTGCTCAAATCTCTCGAGATAGAGAAAAATGGCGCCATGGAGGTGCAGCTAACCGAGTTGCTAGAAGTGCAGGAAAAAAGGGAAAAGTCCCTGATAGCCATGTCCAATCGCCAGTAGGTGATTAAAAGATAGTTCGACAAGAAAGCTTTGGACCAAGGCCTAAAGTGCAAAGACCTAGTGCTAAAATTTAATGAAAGGGCTGCAAAGCTAGGCCAACATGGGAAGTTCGATAGCCTCTGGGAAGGCCCTTTCAAAATAATTCAGCTCAAAGAACATAACACATTTGAATTAGAAACCATAGAGCATGAAGTATTGGGAATTCCGATCAACGAGATTCACCTAAAATTATTCAATTAAGCTTCAAAGTTTTCTACCAATGTAAATATGTGAATAATGTAATTATTTTTCCCTTATGTTTTTGTCGGCCGGTCTTTCAATAATTAATTCTACAAGTGCTAGGAAGCAGAAACAAATGGAACC
>VDFB02131944.1:40475-63879 GCA_007258455.2 Sequoia sempervirens | reverse complement strand
CAGAAGTTGTTTGGGCCTATCGGACCACCTGGAAAATAACTACAGGCTTCACTCATTTTGAGTTGTATGGAAAGGCAACTATGATGCCCATTGAATTTGAGCATAAGACTCTTATGATTGCATTAGACTTAGGGATGGATATCTTTGAGGCACAAAAGGATATAATTATGCAGTTGAATAACTTGGATGAGATGAGGAAGGTAGCCTTGCATCACATAGAGGTAATGCAGAACCAGAGAATAAAGTGGCACGACAAATTCATAAAGGACAAGAAATTCCAGCCAGGTGACTAGGCACTGCTCTATGACTCAATGTATCAAGATAATGCAATAAAATTGTAGACAAGGTGGCTAGGACCATATGAGGTTGTTGAAGCCTTCCCCAATGGTGTTGTTAAACTCACTACCATTAACCCTGCTAGATTTAAGCTACTTGTCAATGGTCATTGCCTCAGGTTGTATCACAAGCCAACTTCCAAGGAGGAATTCTTGTACAACAATTCACTCAACATGCAACACTCGAACTTCCGATAGCCGAAGGAAGTGGACCTAGTGTCCCTCCTTCTGGCTAACTAAGGTACGCAACTTGTCATAATAAATACTTCCACTTTTGTGGGAGTCCACTTCTTCATTCATTCACCCATCCGCCCATACATCTCCACTTTTCTCTCTCTTCCATCACGCCTCCATAACTCCACTTCATTCCATCTCCACATTTATTAATTACTCAACTAACTTCTGAAAAGGTGATCGGTACTTCCTCAATATTCTTTGCAACAAATACTCCATAAATTCAGGTACGTGCACATCAATTTGCTATATCATAATTGTCTTTTAGTACATTCATTTAATTATTGTACATTAATATAGACGTTCTCCATAGCATGTAATATTCTCTGCCCCTATCAAATCATCATTACCATCTCTCATGTGAGGACATATGCTCAAATTTAGGTTGGGGGGAAGTGTGAATACCATGTCCACGTGTTAGTCCATGTTGGTCCATGTTAGCAAAGTTTAAATTGAGCCAATTTGAATTTTGAGTGAGGTGACGAATCGCATGTGTGAGATGATATCACAAGCCAACTTCCAAGGAGGAATTCCTACAACAATTCACTCAGCATGCAACACCCGAACTTCCTATAGCCGAAGTAAGTGGACCTAGTGTCCCTCCTTCTGGCTAACTAAGGTACACAACTTGTCATAATAAAGACTTCCACTTTTGTGGGAGTCCACTTCTTCATTCATTCACCCATCCGCCCATCCATCTCCACTTTTCTCTCTCTTCCATCACACCTCCATAACTCCACTTCACTTTATTCCATCTCCACATTCATTAATTGCTCAACTAACTTCTTAAAAGGTGATCGGTACTTCCTCAATATTCTTTGCAACAATTACTCCATCAATTCAGGTACGTGCACATCAATTTGTTATATCGTAATTGTCTTTTAGTACACTCATTTAATTACTGTACATTAATATAGACGTTCTCCATAGCATGTAATTATTCTCTTCCCCTATCAAATCGTCATTACCATCTCGCATGTGAGGACACATACTCAAATTTAGATTGGGGGAAGTGTGAATACCATGTCCACGTGTCAGTCCATGTTGGTCCATGTCAGCAAAGTTTAAATTGAGCCAATTTGAATTATGAGTGAGGTGATGAATCGCATGTGTGAGATGATATTAATCACCATCATTTCTCTTGATCATATCCTTCATTTATTACTCCTTTACTAAGTCGCCAAAAGGTAAAATTCAGATGACATTGGCGTTGGGAATTCAACAGCGTTGTAGAAAGGAGAAATTTGGCTTTCAAGCGAAGATTGCAGGAAGGGAAACTTTGTAGAGTGACTGTTTAATTGTAGGTAGTTGAGCAATGGGAGGTGGGTTAATTCAAAATGAACCCACAGTTCATGATGTATTATTGCAGGATGCACCTTGCTAGGCTAATTTCAGAAACTATAGATGGTTAGATTATTTCTTGAAGTTTAATGGTTTTAATGAAGACATTGTGTTGGAATTTGTGCAGACATTATTTGAAGGAAAGGCCACAGTAAAAGGGTTGGAGGTAATAGCTAGTGAAGAAAATATTGCAAAAGTTACAGGGTTGTCTGCCAACAGTGAACATTACCCTACTACCAGAGATGCCAGATTAGCTAGGGCTAAATTTACAGAACTTGGTGACCCTCCATTGAATGTGGACAAGCAAGGTGCGAAGAGAATCTCTCTACCTGATCCATGGAAGCAAGTAGCTATTTACATCGTGAAGTACCTTACTTGTGAAGGTTGTTAGTCGAATCTACATTCTGTGCACTTCAAACTCCTGAATCATACGAGGCATGGAAGACGAATGAATGTGCCAAACGTGTTATACCACCTTCTTTCAATCATGGCAGTCGAGACCCAAAAAGGTAAGGATAATTTCGTTTCCCACCATCATTTGATCAAATTAATAGTAGAGAAGTCTCTGCATCATGTATCTGATATGACTTGGGAAGAATTCTTGAATATTGATCAATTTAGACAAGAGCATTTGCAACCTAGGGTTTTGCCTCAACCTTGTAGGGCTAGTAGGAGAGTGACTTTTGTTGAAGCCACTCCTGGAGCCTCAACTTCTGGCGCAAGCTCTAGTGTAAACCCTCCTGTAGCTGAACAAACTATAGAGATTAGTTCTTCTAAGACAGAACATTTAGACAAAGAAAGTTCTTTAGATTCTGATGATGATGTGCCCCTTGGAATCCTAATTCAAACTAGGGCACAAAAGAAAGAGGTATAAATAAGGAGGGGACAAGATAAAAAGCAAACGATAGGAAAATAAGCATCAAGCTCTAAGAAACGGAAGGCTAACACTGTTCTTCCTACAACTGAAGAGAAACATGAGAGCCCTCCTAGAAAAATAAGACTAGCTAAACCAGCCACTAATATGTCTCCACAGGGAAGCCCTAGGACTAGAGAAACATCACGGGAGGACACAGAAGCCCCAATGGGGTAGGTGAACGTTGAGGAAAAGGACATATTTTAGGAAGCGACAAATATAACATTGGCAGAGCTTGCTACCATCGCAACACATGTTGGAAGTCAAGAACATGCAAAGAATCAGGAGCTCCTGCAACAAGAGCAAGAACAAGAGCCCCTGAAACTAGAATTGGGAGAACAATCAACACCTTTGCAGCCAAAATTGGGTGAACAATTAGAATCCCTGCAGTCGGGGCCACATGAAAAGCAAGAATCAGTACCAGGATTTTTTTTGGTAGGAATACATAAGCCCTCTAATTTTTCAATGCACATGGTAGCCATGAACTTATGGAATGAGATACAGAGGAAGGAAGAAGAATGGAAATGGGAGAAACGCAGGTTGAAAGAGGAGATTAAAAAGAAAGATGAAGAGATTGAAGAGAAAAATATAGAAATTGTTGCTTTAAAGGAGAAAGTGGACAATATAACATCCTTAGTACCTTAGATATAAGAGTGCAGGACTCCTCCAAGGGTCTATGCTCTATATTTGAAGGAGAAGAATCTTTCTTTCAAACTAGCAAGGATTATTTCAGGTTTGAATCATTCCATTGAGACTCCTCTTGAATTTTTCTAGGCTTATCAGATTGCTCCTTCTAGAATGAAGAATTTGTTGTGTGAATTCTATTTGCATAATTATGTTGTGACCCAAGATCATGATTGGAATCCATTGTTGGATGTTGGGGATTTCCAATTCCTAGATACAGAATGAAATTAGTTGGGGACTGTTGACGCCAAAATTTGATGAGGTAACAGTCTTATGGGAAACTTAGTTTAAAGGGGACCTTTTGCGCTAAACTGAATAACCTATGGATTTTTAGAGAATCCAACTTCTTCTATAATGGGGTTTGGAAAGGGAGAAGGAAGCATATATAATAAAATAAAGTCTAACCTAAGGCGATGCGCCAAGATTTAATGATGGGCATGATAAATCATAGATTTAAGGGCCTAAATGGTGTTGTAGTGTTCCAAAACATTAGAAACTTAAGATTATAGCATAGACGATTCATTCATTGACATAAAATAACATTGCATACATTCCTATTGCCAAGAAGATTCCTTAGACATGATCTAGGTAAGCAAAATTGCATCCAACATATATAGAAGTTCTCAAATGAAGTGTCAAGACAATAAAAGGCACAGTTCACAGTTTGGTTAAATAGCATGAAAAACAGAAAGGCCAAAAAATTAGCACAGTTTGAGAGTTTTTGCAATTAAATAAAACAATAATAAAGGCCTGACGTCTTTTACTAAAACTAGCATGTTTCTTCCAAATTCTGGATCATTTTCTCATCACAGAGAAAAGTATATATAGCATGAAAAACTTCCCACCGCCTCGGAGAGCAGTAACAGAAAAGATCTTGCGATCCTCGGCAATGATGCCTGAATCAGAATATTCCCAAGGTCGTTACAACAAGATTGATCCAGAACAAAGCATCCAGTCATCCTGGGCACAGGTGCGTCCTCTGTAATGATGGTGGTGGTCCTAGCTAGGTCTAATTAGACAAGTGTTACCCTCCTGAATGAATGATGATAACACATAGTAGCCAATAGCCTCATTTGGTTCATGTAATCTCTTACCTTTATAGGAGATCTGCTAGTTAGGCATGTGGCAGCCTTTCGCTTCCCACATGAACCTTTCTCCCTTTGCCGTAGAGGATTTGCGTTAAGGCTACACGTGTCAAATGACCGGAGCCTTCACCAATAATGGAGGAAGTGATCGTCAGCTGGGCACAATAGAGACATGTGGCAGCATTTCGCTGCCCGCGGTTGCTAATTCATTTATGCGCTGAAGGATTTGTGAACATTAGACACGTAACAAGTGCATACTGCAGTCAACAACCGTGGGGCCCGCTAGCACCTTTTAGGAATGAGGGCTTCGTGGCAACATTTCACAGCTTGATGAGGTGTCAAAGAAACAAGAACCAAAAGTATCCCGCAGCCGAAACATGTGGAAGCATAGCGGAGTTTCTCAGGATCCGAAGGGAATGTCGATACTCGAAGTTGCGAAGAGTAGACATGTGGAGTTGCAGATTAAAACCTTTGATAAAAGGTCGAGCAGATTTGGTGATGTACAGGTCGGCACACAGAAAAATAAACCCAAAGGGAGCTGGTTAAATATTTATTAACAACTTTTGGCGACTATCAGGGGCGTTTCAATTAAGGAACGAAAAACCCAAAATTTCTCTGGTTCTGCAGACTAGAGTGCTATTTCATTATGCTAATGGATTCAGAGATTGGAAAGAGCCGCTGCAAAGGCGACCATTCATCCTCAGACGGATTCACTATGTTGCACAAATTCTCTTGTGCTTCACTTAGATCAATAGTTTCTTTGTGAGGCAGTACATTGGGTAAACCGACCGCTGTTTGTATATGAAATAGTAGCTGTGAGAGCAGATGAATGACTCCCTCAATGTCAGTTGTTGTGGGAGGATCACTGAAATCCCTAAAAGCCTCCAGATCATCTTCCATTTCTTCTATCCCTTCCGCAATCTACTCGGTTGTGGCAATAGAGCCATCTTCAAGGAACGGGGACAACAAACCCATCCCATTTAACTCGGTGAAACCTCCCCGTATGCTATCCAGTGTCTTACTCAGAATGGCTATGGCTGCTTTAGTGCGCTAGAAGGTAGAGTGACAATGGATGAACTTATTTGCCGTTTGAACACTAGCATCCCGATCTTCAATACCCGTTCTGACAAGGTTCTCATCAGAGACTGAGTATAGCTTGGTGAGTAGATCTTTTGCCTTAGGAACCCTCTCCAAGATGAACCGTGGGAACTGCTCAATCGTATCATGGGCCTCCTGGCTCAGCTTCAATGCCTTGGTGATGAATCAGAGGGTAGGCTGCAGTGTTAGGCAAAAGGCTTTTTTTTTTCAGTGAAAAATGTATAATTGCCTAACCAATGGAATGATATCTGGCTGTGTAGGGGGAGGTCGGAGAGAGCCTTTAAGAGAAGCAATCTCCACATCTCTTGAAATAATAGTTTCAACCAATTCCGCCCTTTTTCTTTTCTTAGACGCTAGCTGCTCCGCAAAGCTGCTTATTTCTTTATTTCAATTCTCCTCGACTCGGGAGTGATTTGCTAAGTGATCATTCAGAGAATACTTTGTCTCTCAAAGTTCTTCCTCCAATTGAACTTTTAGGCTTTTAAATTTAGCCTCTTTTTCTTGTATTTTCTGCTCATATTGAGCCTGTTGGTGTTCCAACACTTCATTTCTCTATGCCATTCCTTGACTATACTCAAGGCAATGCCGCTCCAATTCTTCATTCTTCAGTTGTAGATTCTACTCTGCCTCATGGTTCTTAGTTTGTAGCTCTTTTATTATGCCAGGGTCGACAACCTGAGTCTTCACAATTTTGCCTTCAAGTCTGTTCCTCTCATCCTCTGCTGCCAGCACCCTTTCAGTCATGCAGGCAATATTCGCCTCTAAGGATTTCTCTTTCTTCTCCAGAAAACTAATCATTTGCCTTATTGCTTTAAGCTGCTCATCTTTCTTCTTTAACTATCAACTAGTTTTAAGGAAGTCGAAAGTGACTATCCGTTGCGTTTCCTCCACGATTTCAACTTTATCTTGCGGTTGGGCTACCTTCATGTCAAGTCCTACAACATATATCTCATAGTCTTCTAGTTGCATTTCTCCTTAAGGCTTGCTTACCCACGGGTACATGGTTACAACCTTCAATTCTTGTTGGGCCTCATTATAAAGAGCCTATACTTTTGGCTCAGCAGAAACATTGTCATCATTTGCCTTGCGTTTTCTCATTCTATTTGTGCGTGCCTTCTTTTCGCAATCTATCTGTGCTATGAATTCGACTGGCGATGAAACTAATCCACTTGCAAAAGGAGCACCAAAATATAGGGCATAGGGATAGGTAACCTTCATAGGTGTAGACATTTGTTTTTTCTGGAGAGTGACAATTTGTGGGGAGAAGTGGGGCACATTCCATAGTTTGGTTTGAGAACCGATAGCAAGGCTAGTCATTTGTAATGATTGAATTGGGGAATCAGCCGTAAGGGTCAATGACTAGGAATGTGGAGGGGTTGTCAATGGTGTGTTAGCTTGTTGTGATGGAAGAAGATCTACAATAATAGAGGAAAGTCTGAGTGACAACAGCAGGTGTAAAGATTTGCGAAGGAGTAAAGACAAGCAGAGTGGTTTGCAAAAACTGGGCGAAGCCTACTGAATATGTCAGACTAAAAGTAGAAGGCAGAGGGCTAGTACTTATCATAGGGATCGCCAGTGAGGCAGGGGCAGATACCAAGGAATGGGAAGCAAGAGTAGAAGGAGCGAATTTTACTTGTTGACTGGTCGATGGCAGCTCCAGAATCGTCAACGACTCCTTCTTAGCCTCAGGCTCCTGGCTAGCTGTGAGTACTCTTCTTCCGGTAGGTTATTGCGAACCCTCTCTGATAATGCTCTTTGTGCGCTATCGTTTCGCAAGTGGGGTCTCTCTAGCTTCAGCAGTCATCTTCATTTGTTGTAGTGATAACCTAGCTGGTTTAGCAACCCAAGTGAGTGTATGCGAGCCCCTTGATATATTAAAGCGCACATTTGTGGCCACATAGGCGGGTTGTCTAGGGCCTTTTTCTTTTGGTGCAGATGAGGCCGATGTCATTGCTTCCTCCTCCTGCTCCTCAAATTCTTTCTCTGGGTCTCTGCTCCTATTAATACTAGAGCTCGGGCTCGGGTGGCTCTCCTTCCACCATTTTTCAAATTTGTAGTCATCCTTCAGTTTGTTGTAAGGAGCATCCAATTATGCTATTTCTTGGCAATACTTCCAGAAAGCCTCTATTTTTTCCTCAGTCCATTCCTCATCGTTCTTTGTCTTTTTATACATGCCATGCTCCATCCGGACATTATCCTGGGCCACCGCCACAGCAAAGTAAAACTTGTGCCACGGACCTCTAGTGTCTTGCATAGGGATACACGCCAATTCAACAAAATTCTCATCCTTGTCTATCCGCGGGTTACACCGCTTCTCCCAGTATGGTCGAGGAACATGGGTAACTCTCATGTGTGGCTCCGGCAAGTAGTTGAAAAAGTTGTATTCCCACTTATCATTTACAAGTACCAACCCTAGATAGGCCAGCTTGACCTCTAACAACTGGTCCGATTGTTTCTTTATTAGAGTCACCAAATTAAAAAATTTTGGACAAGAGAAGAATCCCTTCCTCTTGACCTTTTTGCTACTATAGAAGGTAAAATCAATGATACACACCTGTCAAAACATTACCAATGTGAAAACTCTATCTATGAAACAAGCTGGGAGTATGAAATATTTGCCAATAAAGCCCCGCATCCAGAGGATCGTAAAATCTTTGCCTAAAAACCAGTCAAAAGCAGGGGTGAAACTTTGCATAAATTTGGTTTGCTCCTTATCGAGCTGGATTATATCGCTTTTTTTTATTAAATCATACAAGACTGGAGCTATAAAATAGTTCGAAAACGCATAATAATCATATGATGCGGAAAGAAAAGGCATCCATGTGGACACTGAATTCCTTTTATTTTGCTCATCAAAAATTGATAAATGAAAATACCGGGCAAAGAAATCCGGGTTCTGATGTAAAAACATGTGGATCAAGAAAGAAAAAATCCTAAATTTTTTCTCTGCCTGGTAATTCTTTATTTGTCGTATCATTTCTTCTACCATAAACTCAGCAAAATCATACCATAAGAGATCATGCTGCTTGCGAAATTGGAAAGTCAGTACCAGTTAAAAAGTCTCCACCTTCTCATCAGAGTCTCGGCCGCACACAAAGGCTAGCATGGACATGGCATCCTGGAGATCGTCGCGTAACACACCGCGCAACAATGAAATATTTGACAATTTAGTGGTTGGGATGCTTTTCCTACCAGTCTCCAACAAAAACTCTGAGTTCTTTTTCATCCTCTTCCATATTTTCTCTCATTTGCCAGGGTAAAAGGGCTCAATATTCTCTCTTCTTTTACTTGGATATGGGATGCATAGCATGTGCCAGATGGTCTGTGGAGTGATGTGCACCCTTAAGTTGCGGCCTTCAATGTAGTGGGTATTAGGATTATAACGCTGGATAGCAGCATCAACTACCTCCGGGCAGTAGTGCACCAGTGGGACCATGTATTGAGGGAGACCACTGTACCAAACTCTCTTCGCCGTAGATTGGTCTACCTTTGATGCCGTCAACTTTGCACAGGCTACCTCCCTGAGGGACTTAGGGTTTTTCATGAGTCATGGATCATAGATATTATCCAACTTTTCTTCAACCCTTTTCTAGTTTCTGCAACTCTTTAGCCTATTCAGTTCTTCTGTATAGGCCCTTTTTGGCCTGCTGGGTATACCAGGCGTAACATACGCCACATCCTCATAGGCATATACCTCCTCTGAAGAACGTGTAGCTGTAAACAGCTCCTGGCTAATTTCTTCTTATATTAGTTGAGATGAAGTCTCTGACATTTTTCTTTCGGTGAAGATCTTCACAAGTTCTTGGCTCTGCAATTCTCCTCGATTTTGGATACACAGAAGAAGAAAAAATTTGCACTTTTTTTTTGGCGTTTGTGAAAAGACTTTGAAATATTAAGCCTTTTCATACAATATTTAGCAATCTTTCCTCAAGGTGGTAGGCGAAAGCATGCCTTTTGCATTTAATTTGGCATGTACTATTAATTTTGCAATTCTTGCAAAATGAACTGCTTTTCATTTTGAGGCGGCCGGAGTTCATTATTGCATTTGGAAATCATGTGATACGTTGTGATCCCCTTGGAACTTGAGCCGACAATTTTCTTTCTAACCTTGCATTAGTATGCGTTGGCAATTAATAGCCCGACTGAAATGATTACGCAAAGCAAATGATCACAGCCTGAAAAGATATGAATACTGCCTTGGGCTCTGGGAAATGCTTGTGAGATGACACAATAGCCTACGACCATACGTCTTACTGTCAATGAGTGCTACCTTCTTAAAGCTAATTAATTAGCTCCTATTAATCTAGCACGCATTTAGCCGTATTTTCGTAGATGCAACTGGCCCAAAAATGTGAGCAAACACAAGCACGCATTTCAAGTTAACAACTAGCTTATTATCAAATTTTCTCTAAAGGATTAGCATGCATCTTGTTATTTTTTCTATAATTAGGCCAGTAAGTAGTGAGGAAATCATACTTAACATTTGAGCGGTGATAGGTTGGTAAGCAGAGTTTTAAGCAAGCCTTCTCATAGGTTAGGTGATAGATAAATTTTGACATAGCTCAAAAGCATAGGAATAGTGTCAGAACTATGGACACTCCAGCTCGTTTAATCTCATATAAGTCACATACGACATTCCTAGGGGAGGTTTCTACTAGGAGGCTGAAACAGATGACCAAGAATAAGTATTCTTTGGTCCTGATAGCTATAAAGTGGGTTCTAGGCAAAGAATGCATAGAGTATGAGGACAAGTATCGGGTGAACACCGACATATGCTCCCACTTTGTAGCGTCCATGCTAGACATCAATGTTCCCTCGACCGCTTATCTTGAAATTTGTTAAAGAAATCTTCCCCAAAAAGTAACTGAATGGTCTCCATGAGGTTGTTGCTCATGCTGCCTATGGAGTAGGTCGGTCGTCAGCTAGCGACCTACGTCACTTTATCGAGGAGGAAGAAGTTGTCGTTTGGCTGTCATTTCTCAGCGGATTCCTCCTATAGACTTGTGACGAGCACCAGCAGAGGGTTACTCAGGCCTTACATTTCCTGTTCCACAGCTACAACGTAATACCCTTCTACGACATAGATTGGTATACTGATTTCAGGAAACCTGGTATTCCCCCCGCCAATGGCAGTTGTGTCAAATGATGCTGCCAGTGTTGTCGAAGAACTTGTGGATGAGGAAGAGGTGGACGCTGCTATTAATGCATCAATTTCTGCCAGTCATGCCTTTGGATGAAAACCCCCTACCTGCTCAACAAATGTCTCCCTGTTCACTCAATTTCTTGTTGCTGCTTAGAATACCTGCCTTATAGCTTGTATATAAGCATGGAAAAATGCCATCATATATATAATAGCTCAGATACTTGTAAATTTTTTAGATTATGGCTTCCCAGCCACTTTTGCAATGTAAAGATATATATGAATAGATGTATATCTTTTTTAAAGAAAATCCATGTTCTTTTCTTCATTCTGTATTTCAGTTTTATGGGCTCACAACTTTCATTTTGTTATTTCTCTGCACATGGGTGTGCTTTGTGTAAAGCAATTATGGTATTCCACTTACCAATAATAATGGGTTAATTTTGCATAAGCACAAACTAATTTTGAAAAAGACCGGCCAAAGAAACAGAAATAAAATAAAAGCACTATTCACATATGTACAAAAATAGAGCTTAGTGCCTAATGGAACAATTTAAGATGAATCCCATTGATTGGGATTTATAGGGATTCCTATTCCATATTTTCTAGATCAAAAGCGTTATGTTCTTTATATCGAATGATTTTAAAGGGGCCCTCCTATAGGCTATCAAATTTACCATGCTGACCTGGCTTAGCAGCCCTTTTATCATACTTTAGCACTAAGTCTTCGCATTTTAGACCTTGGTTGGAAGCCTTCTTGTCAAACCATCGCTTGACCACTTGTTGAAGATTTGTCATGGCTATTAGGGAAATCTCCCTTTTTTCTTGTACTTTTAATAGTTTGGCAAGCCGAATCTCCATAGCGTCATTTTGTTCTATCTCAAGAGATTTCAACAATTGCAGTGTTGGAATCTCCATAGATATAGGTAGTAGCACCTCTTTCCCGTATACCAACTCATAAGGCGAAGTCTCAAGGACTTGCTAAGGAGTTATGTGGTTTTCCCAGAGCGTTGTTCAGAGGTTTTTATGCTATTCCCTCTGGTGTTTCAAACCAATCATTTTAAGGAGTCAAACTAGGCTCTTGTTTGTTGACTCTGCTAGGCCATTTCCCTGTGGGTAACAGTTTGATGATGTCTTGAGGAATATGCCATTCTTTAATGCAAAGTGGCATACCTTTGCGCCTAAGAAAGTTCTAGGATTATCTGAAATGATAGTTTTTGGAGGGCTGAACCTTGTCACCAGTTCCTCAAGGAAATCTACAATCTCTGTTTCTATTGCGCTTTTAAGGGGAATAGCCTCCGTCCACCTTGTGAAGTAATCCGCGGCAGTCAAAATCCACTTGTATCGAGCACTAGAAACTGGGTTGATCATTTTGATGAAGTCCAGACCCCATTGTGCAAATGGTTCGTTCATCATTATGGGTTTGAGGGGCATTACATAATTCTTCCTTCTGTCAGTAAAGAACTGACATTTTTTGCAAGCTTTCACCAAAGAGTGGGAGTCATTAAAAAGTGTAGGCCAATAATAGCCAACACGTGTGATTTTAATGGCGGTGGTCTTAGTAGAGAAATGTCCACTACAATGCTATTGTGGAATACGTCAAGGATCCTCTTTGCTTGCTCCGAAGTGACGCATCACAGGAGAACACCATTGAAATTCCTTTTGAAAAGGACTCCCTCTATTAGCGTATATCCGCAATTTTGCAGCCAGTAATATCTCCTTTTTTGGGATGAAAGACCTAGTGGATACTTTTTGGTTTGCATGAACCTCATTCTATCAGTCAGCCAACCACCTTCTGATTCTGGTTCATTCATCAAGATGAGCTTCGGTTGCTCCTCTACGGCAGGTGCCTCCTCGTTTTGTGCTATGTACTCACACAGTCCTCTTCCTTTAATAGTTTTAGTAGGATTGACTTCAATATCATATTCAAGAATCTTGGTGATCCAATTAGCCATTTTTTCTGTGATCTCCCCTTCCATGATATATTCACGCACACTAGAATGTGCGACATATACAAGCACCTTGTTGCAGGAAATTAGATGGCAAAACTTTTTAAGTCCATTCACTATTGCAAAGGCCCGCCTTTCGACGAAATTATAATTCGCCTCATATTCCTTTAGGGTTCGGGAGTAGAATTCCATTGGATGTTCTCCTCTTCCTTCATCATCCTTTTGGGTTAGGACAGTAGTGATACTGGACATGCTACTGAACGCATACATTATAAAATACTTGGATTGATCTGGATTAACTAGCACTGGAGCTGTGGAAATAGCTTCCTTGACCTTTTCAAAAGCTTCCTGAGCTTTGGTAGTCCACTTGAATGTTTGATATTTCTTCAGCATCAGGGTGATAAGCCTAATTATTCCTACAAAATCAGAAATAAACTTGTTGACAAAATTTACTTTGCCTAGGAAAAACTGAACACCTTTCTTATTTACCAGAAGGGGAAGTTCTTTGATAGCCTTTACTCGTTCAGGGTCAATTGAAACACCTTCTTTAGACACAACATGCCCCAACAGCTTACCCTATGGTACTCCAAATACACATTTCTTCAGGTTTAGGGAAACTCTAAATTCTTAGCACTTTTGAAAAACTAATTCTAAATGATCAAAATGATCATCCCTAGATTTAGAGAACACAGTAAGATCATCCAAATAAATTAGAATAAACTTATTAATTAGTTCGCTAAATGCGATGTCCATCGCCCGCTGGAATGTCGCTCCTGCATTCGATAAACTAAAAGGCATTTTAGCATATGTAAATGTTCCCCACTTTGTGGTGAACATAGTCTTGTGTTGATCCTCCTCTTTAACTCAGATTTGATTGTAGCCGGAGAAACCATCCAACAGATAAAACATTTATGATCCTACAACCGTTTGTAGGATTGACTCCATCGAAGGCAGTGGATAGTGGTCCTTTAGGGATGCTCTGTTTAGGTCTCATAAGTCCACACATAAACAGATATCTCCATTCTTCTTTCAAACTAGGACCAGATTCGATACCCAAGTACTATGCTTGATTGGGAAGACAATGCGCGACTCAATGAGCTTAGTCAGCTCTTGCACCATTAGGGCTTCAATTTTAGGGTTGACAGGCCTTTGTTTCTGTCGGACTGGTTTTGCACCTTCTGTTAGCTCAATAGTGTGCTGAACGATATTAGGATCATATCCCTCCAGGTCATCGTAGGACTAGGCCACTACTCCATATTTTTCGCAAAAACTGATGAGTCTTTCTTTATCATGGTGCGGGACATTTTTACTGACTCAGAGATTCCTATTATCGGAGACCCGAAGGTCCACATAATCACTTTTTTCTACTACGAACTTCCATTTTTGGGCATCATCACAATCAAAAAAGTTTTCAAGAGTAACCAATCCTTTCGGAAGTTTATTAGATTTGAGTTGCATAATTTGTCCTTCATAAGCCTCGACAATCTTTGGTTGAAGCTGATCGACGAACTCCCCTGAGTGTTGGATAAACAAGGCGATGTGTTCATCGCTTTCAAAAAATTTCCAACTCTGATCATTGTCGGGGATCGCTGATCAGACTAGTACTCATATTGAATGTTCATTATAAAGAAGGCCAGAGACAAGATCAAACTGAGGACCAATCACGACCATGCGATCTACGTTGCTATTTTGTCCTCGGGGAATAGTCTTGATGTTGAAAGCTTCAAAACCATCAATCAGGTCCAAGACTCGGTGTCGATAGGATCTCATGCGGACATTCTTTTCTGCAGAAACTCCTCAGACCTGGTTAACTACTAGTTTAGAATCTCTGAACACAATTAATTGCTTAATGCCCATTCGTTCCGCAAGGCTAAACCTTTAACTAATCCTTCATATTCAGCCTCATTGTTTGAACAGGTGAAGTGAAAGCGGAAAGACCTCAACAATTTTTTTATTTTGTGGGGATATTAGATATATCCCTGCTCCAGCACCCACTTTGCTTCTTGCTCTGTCAAAGTACAGTGTCCATAGCTCATTTGCTTGGCTACCTTCAGATTCTTTGGCAACCCTCGGAAGCACTTGGTCTTCATCATAAATTACATATGTGCCCAATCCTGTAGCATGATAATTGTTGAAAGTATCATTGTCTGTGTTCACTCAATAGAGCATCTTCTTTATCATCCCGATCTCTGCTCACCTTCTCTTCCTCTAGCAATTCAATGCAATACATTTCTTGCTTGGTGATAGAGGTATGCGCGGCTTCAAAATTGATCAAGGCTTCATCCGCTACATGTTTAGAATGTAAAGCCTCCAATTCTATCTTCATTTTTGCACCATGTTTGGTCCTAAGTATTAGATGTGACCAATCCAAGGATAGTTATCCGCCCACCCTTGAAGTAAATTCTAGGGATAGACAGAGACCAAACATAGGAGGAACATTTATGATCACTATGTCCTGCGGGACCATGATACTAGGACAAGCAAATAGAGTTAAAGGAATCGCTTTGATGACACCTACGATCTCAACTTTATTCCCATCAAACTACATTACCCCTCTTTTCATAGGTTCATAGCTGAGTCTCAAAGCTTCGGCTATTTGTTTAGGCATGACCATGGTACTAGCACCAGAATCAATCATAGCGTTGTGTAATAACTTTTTCCTATAATAAGAGTCAAGAAGGGATGAGGTTTCAAATTATTCCTGTCCTCGACAGGGGATTCCTTTGTATTTTTTGCAATGACTTTAACTGGTGGTATTTGATAGACAACCTCTGTACTAGCAAATGGCTCTGTTGGTGTTGGGTTGACCTCTTCTTGAAGTGCCTTTTGTAATAGCGTCTTTTGTTCTTGATAGTTAGAATGTCCCATAGAGACACATTAGCGGATGATTTATTCAATTTCTCTACCACGTTAAAGGGTGACAAACTCGGAGGTTTCTGCTCCTTGGTTCTTGCTATAGTAATTTCCTTTCATGGTTGGGAAGGTGAAGGGATGGTTGAAGTATTGGGAATCTGATCGGAAACGCCTTTGAGTTGTGGGCTATCTGGATGCGAAACATCTGACTCACTGGTTAATCTCCTATTTGAGCATGTGTTATAATCAATCTGCACTTGCGGTGTTTTGGATATGAATGTGTCATTAGCAAACACCGTTTCTTCTTCCTCCATTCAAGAGAAGAGCGCATGATCAGGAGCAATATTAGATTCTTGTTCTAAATACATTCCTTGCATTTGCACGGTAAGGACCACACTCTCCATTTGTGGTGAGGCATATACATAACCTCCATTTTCCGTTGTCATGCCTTGGTTGTGTTGCTCTACCACCTTTTGTTGTAACTTTCCACGCAGACAGTTTCGGGGCATATGCGCATCGTTGCAGGGGAAACACCATGGATTGATATCATCAATAAGATTGTTTTGGCCTGCAGTTAATTCCCTACTTGAGCTTGGTGATGCGCTCGTTAGCGGAGTAGGCACCGACACCATTTGGTTTGCAATCGGGGCTGGTGGATTAGCGTGAGGTGCGCCCTGGTATTGATTCTGTTGATAAGAAGACCGTCCACCTTGATAGTTTTGATATGCAAGCTTCATAGACATTGTTTGGTTCCGCTTAAAAGTAGTTATATCATTTGCCATGGTTCGCAACATCTCTTTAAGGTCGCTTATTTCATCGTTGGAAGAACTTGATGTCGAAGCCACATTTTGTGAGCTTGCCACATATGTGTACATTGACTGGGTAGTTGCGGGCGTGCTAGTTGAGGCGACCTCTTGCGCGAAGATCAATATTTCAGAAAATATCGACATAATAGGTTGAGGAGGCAGTTTTCCATAATCTATTAAATGATTCTCAGCTTTGATAGAGATACCATAAGCATCTAGTAGAGTAGCTCCTCCCAAAGACTTGATCATCATGGAAATGTCAGAATTGATGAACTTTAGATAAAATATAAATGCCAACTAAGGAGTCGGGCGTATGGTAACAGGAATCCTCTACCAATTTGAGTGAAATCGGGCATTAAAGTCCGTTAGAGCCTCCTGGAGGCTCGTTTTATGATAGATAGTTGATAATACAATGAAGAACGATCTCCATCATTCAAGAACCTCTCATAGAACGGATCTCTGAGCTCATCCCAGGTGCAAATTGAATTAGGTGTCAGTGTTCGGTACTAATCCAACACCTTGCCTTTAAAAGATGCGGTGAGAAGTCTTAGGGCTACATTTTGTGCTATAATCCTGTGTACCAGACATACGTCCACCACATCCTGCAAATGTTCTGATGGCATTCTTGAGTTGTCTCCGGTAAACTTCGGTATAGCTTTCATGGCTGAAACCGAGATAGCACCCCAAACAGCAGGCGCTACCAGGGCTACTAGGGGACTTATGGTGTCCCATGCTACGTAGTTTCTATTGGTGGATGGAAACATGGTGAGAGGAAAGGGTGGCAGGAATGGAACGGTTACCAGTTGATTTGCGACCTGTACTGTCTCTGGTGGAGTTACTAGTAAACTAGGGTTGCTTGCGGTTTGGGATCTAGTTACAGGCTGATGTCTCATACACCCTTCTAAAATGCAATTTCATTTAAGCTCGGTCCCACTGGGCATGCCAGAAAAAGAACAAACTGTTGACGCTAAAATTTGATGAGGTAACAGAGTCTTATGGGAAAATCAGTTTAAGGGGGACCTTTTGCGCTAAACTGAGTAACCTCCAGATTTTTAGAAAAGTCAGCTTCTTCTATAATGGGGTTTGGAAAGGGAGAAGGAAGCATATATAATAAAATAAAGTATAACCTAAGGCGATGCACCAATATTTAATGATGGGCATGATAAATCATAGATTTAAGGGCTTGGATGGTGTTGTAGTGTTCCAAAACATCAAAGACTTAAGATTATAGCATAGACAATTCATTCATTGACATAAAATAACATTGTATACATTCCTACTGCCAAGAAGATTCCTTAGACATGATCTAGGTAAGCAAAATTGCATCCAACATATATAGAAGTTCTCAAATGAAGTGTCAAGACAATAAAAGGCACAGTTCATAGTTTGGTCAAATAGCATGAAAAATAGAAAGGCCGAACAATTGGCACAGTTTGAGAGTTTTTGCAATTAAATAAAACAGTAATAAAGGCCTGGCGTCTTTTACTAAAACCAGTGTGTTTCTTCCAAATTCTGGATCCTTTTCTCATCACAGAGAAAAGTATATATAGCATGAAAAACCTCCCACCACCTTGGAGAGCAGTAACAAAAAAGATCTCACGATCTCCGGCAATGATGCTTGAATCAGAATATTCCCAAGGCCGTTACAACAAGATTGATCTGAAACAAAGCATCTAGTCATCCCGGGCACAGGTGCATCCTCTGCAATGATGGCGGTGGTCTCAGCTAGGTCTAATCAGACAAGTGTTACTCTCCTGAGTGAATGATGATGACACGCAGTAGCTAATAGCCTCATTCGGTTCATGTAATCTCATGCCTTTATAGGAGATCCGCTGGTTAGGCACATGGCAGTCTTTCGTTGCCCGCATGAACCTTTCTCCCTTCTCTATAGAGGATTTGTGTTAAGGCTACACGTGTCAAATGATTGGAGACTTCACCAATAATGGAGGGAGCGATCGTCAGTCGGGAACAACAAAGACACATGGCAGCATTTCGCTGCCCGCGGTTGCTAATTCATTTTCGTGCTGAAGGATTTGCAAACATTAGACACGTAACAAGTGCATACTACAATCAACAATTGTGGGGCCCGCCAACATCTTTTAGGAATGAGGGCTTCGTGGCAGCATTTCGCAGCTTAATGAGGCGTCAAGGAAACAAGAACCAAAAGTATCCTGCAGTCGCAACATGTGGAAGCATAGCGGAGTTTCCCGGGATCCGAAGGGAATGTCGATACTTGAAGTTGCAAAGAGTAGACACGTGGAGCGACAAATCAAAACCTTTGATAAAAGGTCGAGCAGACTTGGTGATGTATAGGCCGACACATAGAAAAATAAACCCAAAGGGAGCTGGTTAAATATTTATTAACATGGACAAAAGTTTAGGACTTATAGGCAAATAGAATCCAACACTCCCCTACTCATAAAATGTAGAAATGTAGGAGACATTTTCAGGGATTGGCACAAAATTCTTTACCGACCAAGCTATAGCAATAGGATCCTGCCTAAGAGAGAAGCAATTTACTAAGAATATGAGAAGGCAACAAAAACCACAGGGGAATTTGTAATGGGATATCTGTCACAAAAGTGGAACAGTCTGACTGATGAGTTAAAACAAGCTGAGCCTCACTCTCTACAGAACTATGTTGCAACATGCAAAAGGGTTGATATATATATACAAATTGGAAGGATGAAGGGGCAATTTTGGCTTCCATTAACTTTTCAGCCACCTATCCTATTATGGCCTATGCCAAATTTTAGGTATTACCAGTATGATATAGTTGTAGAGAGACAAAGATGAAATAGGTTGGACAGATTGCAAGGGTTCTATTGGGACCCTAATTCACACATTGCAAGAACTGATGTAGGACAACTGACAGTTGCAAATTTTAGGGTATTGACTAAGCAAAAAAACAACCCTTCCTCTGCTGGAGGACCAACAAAGCCTTAGGTTGGGGGGATTGATGAGTCTAGTTTATGGCTCAATTTTAGTAGAGTTTATTATCCGTTTGTTGTAGTTGTCATGAACCTTGATACTTGGATGCTGACATTTTCATGATATTTCCTCAAAACCATAAACATTGGGCATAAGCTTATTTTTGTAACCTTTAAATGACATTGACATGCTATATGAACTATCTATGTTAATTTTACATGTGGATTAATGAATGTTCCTTTAAGATAGTTACAAATATGCAATTATTGTGTGTACTAACATTGTTATGTAGATATAATTAGGGCCTACAAAATTGAGGAAGACTCTGCCAGTTGGTCATTTTCCATAAAGGTCAACAAGGTGATTATTCAAAGTTCAATGGAGGGAAGACTCTCAATGGAGGGAGATTCCTAATTCAAATCGAAGAATTGTAACTTCCTTGTAAATGGTCTTAATATTTTGTTGAGCGAATATAGGAGCTATTGTTATGCTAGATCTGCATTAAGGAAAACTGGCTTGACTAGATTCCATGCATGCATAACCTCCTCTCCATTTTTTATGCTTTCCCTAAAGTGGCATCCTCCTAATCTGTTGGAGTTCACCGCCTTGCTAGGTAGTTAGTTAGTTATTTTTCTTCCTATAAATAAGACTCGAATGCTCCTTCTCAGAAGGTTGATTAATCTGATGTTGTATTCACATTCTTAGTTTTTCAGTAATCTAGTCTTGTTGCTCGATTGTACTCATGTTTTCCAATAAATAAAATGAAGTTATAATTTCATGCATCTAAGTTTACATCTGTCTTAAGGGATACTCATCCAAGGGGGCCCACTTGGTGAGCATTCCACCTTTTAGCTTAGTTGTTACTTTTTTGTGCAATTAGTTAAGAATCTAACAACTGTCTATTCCTGCAACCACTAGAATTTCATTTTGTGACTGTTCCTGTAGCCAAAACAGATAGAGTAGTTTCCTATCTGTGTGCTCAAATTTTTATTTTTGTTATGCATTTCAGCTTAGTATAGTTATTGGTTGATGCTCAACACTTATGTTATTTATTTCCAAGCAATTTACTTTCAACATTATGTCTTTCTTAGCTATAGAATGAATATGGCTACTATGGATTCCTAGTGCACATACTGTGTTGACCCATTTCAAGGCTACGTCCTTGGGTTGACAAGTTAAATGCACCTTACAGATGATTAAGATAGCTATTCAAATTAGATGTACAATCTTTGAATCACAGCTGTAAGGGCTTAGTTGTTAAATCATTGTATGATTCCAACACAATTTTTACAACTACAGAGATGCAAAATGCATAAGTCTGCCAAAGAAAAACCCTAGAGGAGCCAGAGGAAGAACCCTTAAAAATAATACAATTTTTTCCTTTATAGATCAAGCATAACTTGGAACCACAAACCAAACCAAACCATAACCATAACCATAAATAGGGTTAACAATGAAGTTTATACGTGAAAGGATGGAGCCATCCCATGAAAATTGTGATTAGGGCATGGATCTATCAGAATAGTCAACAAAAGCAATAAATGAGCATGGACGCCCATAATATCCACTTGCAGATGTCAAGGCGAGCAATAAATGTCATCCTTGAAGTCCAAAAATTGAAACATGCCTCTTAGAAAGGTAACTCAAGCATTGATGGTGTCATTATGCAAAAACAAGTCAAATTTGCTAAATATCAGGGATTCAAGCCTAAAAGGATATCTTTGATATGCATTAAATGGTTTGGAGCCATGAAAGAGCATCTTCATCGGGGATAGGGTGTCAATCTTGCTTCATACCTTGCGCTTCATTGGCATCAAAACATCAGGGATTGAGTTTCAAGCATTCACTATACCACTTACAGAAGAAAGGAAGAGAAAAGGTCGAAGGAGCGAACCGTGAAGTTCATAAAGGTCACCCTTGTCAGGCATTGAATGTCAGGGAGAAGGCCTACACCTTATCGCAAAGAAAAATAGAGTAAAGGAAAATCTCGATGACTGACGCCTAAAAGATTTAGCCTTAGCCAAATCTTTGAAGGAAATTTTAGAGATCAGAGGTAGGAAGAAGAGGTACCTCTTACTAAAGAAAGGTAAGAGGCAAGGGACAAGGCTGATGCCCGAAGTATGAAAACTTGACACTTAGTTGAATTTTGGGAGGAAGGAGTTAGGGAGAAGGAAGGAAGGTGGAAGATGAAGGCTTGATGCCTAGAAGGAAAAAATATTTTATAGGGATCGGGCAGAAGGCTTAATGCTTAAGATGGAAAGAGGGAAGCCCAACCCTCGAAGTCTGACAAATCAAGAATTAGATAAATCTTGAAAAGCCTCTTGGGCACTTTAGTGATTGGAGGTAAGGCTTAAGGCTTACCAAGAGAGAGCGATAAGGGTTAAAGGGTAAGACTGATGACCGAAACTTGAAACACTTAGTGGAAAATAGAAACAAGAAGCAAAAGAGAAGGGAGATCAAGGGCAATGGAGAAGGTATGCAAAAACTTGAAAACCTAGGACTTAGCCAAATTTACGAACCTCTACAAGGAAAATTCATGCAAGATGGCCCATGTAGAATCTCTTAGATTAGTTATCAATGATGGGTCATCTAAGGGTGGCATGAAATATCAATGAGCACCTTTGGTGGAGTATCTGGAGACATCCTTGTGTTCACACTGTAGATACCTAAATTTAATCACTTCCATATGATTAAATTTGTTGCGCTCACGCCTATCATATTAATATTAATTTATTAAATTAATATTACCCCCTATGCCTCGTACTGATAAAGTATTTAATTTAATAATTAATACTTTGTCTTTTACCTTTATTCCTCTCTAAATTAAATAAATACACTAATTTATTTAATTTAGTCACTTATCCTCCTTTTGATTTAAAAATTAATTTAAAATTCCTCACTTTCTCTCTCCTTGTCACATCCTCCAACATTTGCCACTTGCCTCTAACCTTCTGTTAATTAGCCTAATCCAATATTTGCACAACCTTAACCAAAATCATTAACTAAATTTAGCACCTCTTTTTGGTCAATTCTTCCATTTTTTCCTTTTTGATGTTAACCCTCTCTCCTATGTGAATTTTTAATTCACATTTATTTTCTCTAGACTCCCCTCCTTTAAATGTGAATTTTTAATTCACATTCCATTCTCCCAAGGCTTCTAGAACCTTGGACTTGTCACAATCTCCACATGTGACCAAGTCCCACCTTTTTGGAGCCCACCTTTTATCCTCTAGATCATCTTGTGAATGTGAATTTTTAATTCACATTTATCCTCCCAACCACCTTTCTTTTTCCCATGTAGATTTTTGAGGAATTCTAAAATTCCTCAAAAGTCCCTTTCACTCCCACTTGGGGACAAGAAACCCCTTTTTGTGGAAATCCTCTCATCCCCCAAGGTGCATGTCCTTTTCCACCTCATGTACCTTTTTGACAACTCATCTCCACCTCATATCCTCTTGTCCACTTCACCCTCCACATGTCAAGATGTGAGGGCTTGTGGGTTCTCAACCCACCATAGCCCTTCATCTTGCCTTGTTGGAGCAATCTTGACCGTTGAATTCTCTAGAGAATTCAAATTCTCTATAAATACCCCCTCCTCAAGGGCATTTCCACAACACTTTAGATTTGAGCACCCTTATGCTGTTATTTTGCATTCTCAACACTTTTCACTTCCATACCTACATGCTGTCCATTTGAATCCTCAAGCATTTGCAATCAACTAATCATCTTTGCTAGTCATCTTGCCTATAGAATCTTGCATTTTAGTCATTCAATCTACCATCTAAGGAGCACACAAGCTATTCAAATCGAAGGCTAATCAAGGAGCAACCAACAACAAGGAAGGTGATATTGTCCTATTTTGTTTATCTATTTCCTTTCTTATTGTAACTCTCTTTTAGCTAATCTTGAGGTGTCCTTGGTGTTTTGTCTTTCATGTTTCTTAGTTAGATTCACACATTTAGAGTAGCATAAAATATCAAGGTATACAATTACGGCCGGTCTGGGATTACGCCACGGGTCTTGCATTTAATCTTC